>MJUU01042483.1:179066-189502 GCA_002080025.1 Modiolus philippinarum
AAAAATATATAATAAATAAAATAAAAAGCAACGGTCTGTATTAAGCATCAAAGATTTAACCTATATTAATAAAACCTTACCTTTACAACTTTAATGTAGTGTAGAATTAAGAACCGAGCCGTCAGTCAAAAACGAACAATCCAAGGACAATGGCAATATCGGATAAACAAAGAAACCAAGACATAACATTAGCACGGCACAGAAAAGAAAAATGGAGACACATACATAAAAAAATGTCAACTTAGGCAACAACGTCAAATCCGGTAGAGGAAAAACAAACTTGAGTGTCAAAGAGAAAGATCTGTTGTCATCTGGGAACAGATATCCCATAGCAGTCTAATAGATCGTTATGTCGACAGTAAAATATCTGTAGTGGTGACTTCAAGTTATGGGTAACATACCCTTGCTTAAGTAACATATTTATTAGCAACCGAGCTCTATCAAGGCAGTCAATTTATCGACCACATGCCCTTGAGTAACGAATCAGTTAGGAGATGAGTTAGTTGTTCCATTTGCTTAATCTTACCACGTATTTAAAGGGATTTTGTCCCATGTACATTTACTCCATATCCCTTTATTTGTTTATGTGAACTCCATATGCCTGTGCTTTTGGAATGTTTTTATAAAGAAAAGGGAAGTTGACTATTGAAAAAGGGAAGTCGTCGTGTTTTTCATACAGCCTAGTTTGTAGTGTATATCAGTAGTCAAATTCAAGATGAAGGCCAAGGAACTGGGCCGACGAGGACGTATCTGTAGTATCCTTAGTTTCGGGCTCTCTCGGATTTGAATTATATGAGTGAAGAAATAAATCGGCTAAAAGAGGTGCAAAGTTATTATTATTATTATTATTATTATTATTATATACAACTTTTATATAGGGCCAAAACTAAAAAACTAAAAAAACTAAAAACTAAAAAAATTATTACATACTATTATAGTCATATAAGTCATATTATAAATACTTATTTTATATCAGATTTAAATAATCTTTCCTGATTGGTGCAGAGGCGATCAGGTGGTATTCATTTATCTATGGTATTTATTCTATCAGTCAATATCACGATATTGACCGGTAGCTTTAACTGTACTTATGAATTGTATTCGCAATACAGGTGTTTTTTTCAACAAACATACTAACGTGACTATAATAAAATTGAAATTTCCAAAACTTTACCTTTGAATATTTGCTAATTTTATGCATCTGTTGTTTTTTTTGATAAGTTAAAGTTAACACAATAAAATGTGATATAATATAGAAATAACAGATCCGCAAAAATATCAGATGACTGTTGTATAGATTTTTTGTTAATATAAAGATGGGTTGTTTGACTTCTTCATTGTAAAAAGAAAGATAGGTAAAAAAATCTCTTAATATTTTATGTGAATGACTTCAAGCAGGGTATGGTTTCAACTGATGAAAAATAAAGTGTAAATGTTCTTCAATAAAATAAACACAATAGTTACTTATACAGAGAGAATTATTACGATATAGATTGCCCTTGGGACAGCGATATGGACTGACACATGGATAATACCCTCACCTACGGCTCGAGCATTAACCAGGTGTCAGTCCATATCGCTATCCCTCGGGCAGTCTATATCTTGTGATAATTCTCTCTATAGGTTAGACTCTACTAAATGACCAATCAGCTGCTGGCATAGTCAAAACTAGTACTTAAATAAACAAAGCCATGCTACTTTCGCTTTAAATACAATATATCCGAGTTCTTAAACGCTCTTGTGATCAAGAAATACTTCCGGATTGACAAGCATTTTGATTCAGTCAGCCTCATTGCATGGAAAACATACTGAAGCCTCATCAATGATGACACGTATGCGCAAGGATCTGAAAGGGAAAATTGGTAATTTGCATACCCCAGTTGAATGAGGCGATAGAAATTTCTTATTAGACTTTAAAGTTGGGTCTTCGCTCGGATATGTTACTTGGCAGATGTGCCACTTTGAGAAAATCATATCGCAGCACAAAGTGAACTTCAGGTAATTTTGAAAATACACAAAACGTTATAATGGCCGCCTATGGAAAAATATTTAGTGGAGTCTGACCTATATAAGCATGGAGGTATAATCATCTATGATTATACCTCCATGATATAAGTAACTATTATATAAATGTACAATAATTGTGAAAAGAGGAAAACACAATATCACAATATACTCTGTTATACAAAATCAATAATCTATAAAAAAAGTAAAAAAAAATGATAATAATTAATATAAACAATTTAAGAAAAACATACATAATATCGTGATAAAATGTTTAGTATTTGATAATTTAACTTTAGCACATCAATAAAAATGTATATCATTATATCGCAAGTTTGTGGCCATTGAAATTCTGATAGTTTGTTGAAAAAAGGGCCTAAAATTGGAAAAATATAATGTCGATCAGAAACTCTTACATTTTATTTTAACCACATCTTCGTCTGGTTTTTTTTCTTCTGTGATTCTGATTCGTTTTTCACAAAGTGTGTTTTTTCTCTGCCGATAATAATGAATCTTTCGCCATTCTTATGGAAGAAGCATTTAAATCACCACTATCCCGCCTGAATATTAACAAAAAAAAAAAGAAAAGAAAAAAAAAAAACACAATACGCATTTCTAAGTACATATGGAATTATATCCCCAATAAGATTAGAAAAAAATGTAACGATAAATGACTTAGAAAATAAAGTTTTGAAGGTACCACACATTCAATAACTATTGCTATTCATTAAAATTGTCATGGCTGTTAGCGTGAAAAGGTCTATTGAGTTCTTTATAAAATATGGGTGATAAAGTTTTAATGTTTGAAAAAGTAGAAATTTACAAGATATCAAGAAAATTGAATTTGTTTTGGAGAGGGTTTTTTTTTATTTATTTAAAACTGAAAACTACTAGAATCTGACACTGGGGTTGCATATGATGAGCCAAATAATATTTTATCACAACTACTGTTGCTTCATAAGGAAATAAAGATGAAAGAACGGTTGTATGTTAATACAAAATCTTATAAATAAAGATTTCTTATGCAACGCCTACGATAGTAGGGGGCATATAGTGTTTGGGTGTGTCAGTCAGTCTGTTCGTCCGTTCGTCCGTCCGCCCGTCCGTCCCAAGTTAGGTTTACCCTTAGGTTTAAGTTTTTTTTTTTCTGCGAAGGATGTATGCTTTTGTCATGAAACTTTGAATAAATATACATTAGCGTCTAATTAAACAAAAATCATAATAAAATTTTATCCATGGGACCAACTTCATGCTTCACTGATCATGGAAATAAAGCGTGATGTTTTGAGGTTTACCCTTAGGTTGAAGTTTTTTTTTCTCTGAAGGGTGTATGCTATTTTCATGAAACTTTTTATAAAAACATATTATGGTATAATAAAACAAAAATCATAATAAAATTTTATCCTTGCTACCAATTTCATGCTTCACTGATCATGGACAAATAGGGGGGTAGAACGAGGTTTACCCTTAGGTTGAAGTTTTTGTTCTGTGAAGGATGTATGCTATTATCATGAAAATTTATATAAAAACACATTAGCATCTAATTAAACAAAAATCATGATAAAAATTTATCCATGCTACCAACTTCATGCTTCACTGATCATGGAAAAAAAGGGGGATAGTATGAGGTTTACCCTTAGGTTGAAGGATGTATGCTTTAATCATGACATGGATATAATTTATCAAAAATCATAATAAAAAAATTATCCTTGCTACCAACTTCATGCTTCACTGATCATAGAAAAAAGGGAGGTTTTACCTCAGGTTGAAGTATCTTTTCTGTGACTGTTGTATGCTTTTTTCATGAAACTTTATATAAATATACATAACAATATAAATAAACAAAAAAACAATAAATATTTACCCATGCCACCAACTCCATGCTTCGCAGAAAAAAGGGGGAATAGTTTGAGGTTTATCCAAAGGTTTAAGTTTCTTTTTTGTGAGGGATGTTTGCTATTATCATTAAACACCCATTAAATTTAATACCCATTAGGGTATAATTAATCAAAAATCATAACAAAGATATTTCAATGCAACTTTCATGCTTTAAAGATCACCAAATATAGCATTGTTCAAAATAGTTGTGAGGCAGGCGGGGCATTGTGTCCGTTAGACACATATTCATGTTTCATAAATGACTTACTTTTATAAGACTTTCCATACATACAAAAATACCCGATGGTATTCCCAAGCCAAATAGTAAGTCTTGTCTAACATGAAAATCTTACCTTGCGTTTAATAGAAATTTACTGATGTTTCATTTCGTGTATGGCACTTGGTTCCCTGGTTCTGGTGAGTAAGAACTGAACCATCAGTAAAAAGAACGAACAATCCATGGACAAAGGCAACATCGGAAACATTCAGAAACAAGGACACCACTTGAGTACGGGACAAAAGGAAAAATGAAGACACACATACAGATGAACAACACGGACCCAATAAAAACCATGGGTGAGATCAGGTGTACCGGTAGACTAAGCATCTCCTGCTTCTTATAAGACACCCGCCATGTTGAACATGTCAACTGCGGTAGTAAAGTCAAATCCGATAGAGGAAAAACAAACTTCCCTTCTTTTTCCTATTTAGTTGTAGAGGGAAAGGTATGTTGTCATCTGGGAAACAGATATCCCGTAACGATCCACAAGATCGTGATGTCGACCGTAAAACTTTTGTAGTGATGACTTTAAGTTTTTGATAACGTACCCTTGCTTAAGTAGTCTTTTTGTAAGCAACTGGGCTCTATCAAGGAAGTCACTGTAACGACCAAAAGATTTGGCTTCCTATTTCGATATTTTTGGAAAGGAGTACTTCTTTTTAACTTCATGTTGATTATGGCTTTCCATATTATTTGATTTTAGTGCTGCTGAAGAGATTTTACTCCTTAAAACACGTGTACATCATAACGAAATAAGTCTAGCCTATTCTATACCCCGCAAAAATTGAAATATTTTAGCGGTCTATTTATATATTTATGAATCTTCGACTAAAAAAAAGAATTACAGTAAAAAATTGAATAAAAAGACAAAAATCGCGGAAAAATTTGTTATTAAAGGTTCACAGAAATACCCTACCTTAGGAGGCTGAAATTCTGCTCTGAAATCACAATTAGGTATCTACTTCTACACTGTATATAAATGAGAATCGGCACAAATTTTCCCTAAATTGCTTTAAACTGCTTCATAGAAACTTGTAGACATCCCGAGTTCTATCGTTATTTATGTTTGTCTCTTGTTTTCATTATTGTTTTTCTAGTGCAGTTCGCTTGTTAATTGTGGCATGTGATTGTAGTTCCTGGTCATTGTAGGTGTTTACTGTTATCCTGTTTTTGTAATAATAAAAAGAGAAAATAATGATCACTATCACGCATTAAGTGTTAATTTGCAGTACAAATGACTAAATACCGAAGTTACTGTAAATTTAAATTCTGGAACAACTTATGTCTCTTCAGTGCAGATAAACAATTTCATTGTAAAAACATTGTTTAAGATACAACTTCTCTTAATTTCTTCTTAATGAAAAACTTATGTTTTCACCAAAAATTGGGAAATTAAAGATCCTTCACAAATATGACTGCAAATTCATTTTTTTTTTTGTTTTGAGTTTGAGTTTTGAGTTTGATTTTTCTTCCGTAGTGCGACAGTGTTTTACCAGCAGATGAGATTTTTGAGCTAGCCGGCAGTTTAGCGGCGAGCACTCTTTGACCCTTCTTTCAAAATCACGTTTTGTGATATGCCTTTTCTGTTCCAAGATAGTGGTCATTGAGGTAGAAGTCTACCTTTTTTGGGTTTTACTCGCATGTTTATGATACTATAGAAAAAAATTGATAGAGAAAGGGGAGGTTTGGGTACCCATAAACCGGTTTAACCCTACCACTGGCATTTGCTAGTGCTGGTACCAAGTCCGGCTATCCCGAGTTCCTATCGTTATTTATGTTTGTCTCTTGTTTTCATTATTGTTTATTGAAAAAATATTTGCTGAATGTCAGTCAACTGAGACCAAGAGCAGCCAAGATCTGACGATTGTTCCGTCATTTACATTCGGATTCGTTGAATCAGTGATACATAGCGGTAGTCAGAGCCTTGGGGCTAAAGAAGTTCAAAAGGTTACACGTATTTCTCAGAGAAATACATCACAAACATAACAGGTTTGTGAATTGTGTCGTGGGTTTTAAGAACATCATGAACACCGCGATATCTCTTGCTTGATATATCTTGTCTTGTACTACTGTTAAAGGGAACAAAATTGGGGTTTCGTGGTTAGCTAAAGCAACAAATCTATGTCCCTACTTAAATTCATTATTCCCGTACTAGTTAATTGGTTTCCAATTTATTTTGATTTCCAGGTTCGCTAAAAATTTAACTTTATCCCCACCAAAGTACATTTTCCCGTACTATTATCCGTTGGGTTCAAATTTATTTGGATTTCGTGGTTCGCTAAAACATCGAAATGTTCCCACCAAAATCTATATTCCGTACTATTGTTGTGGGTTCTATTTATTTTGATATTGTGGTTTGCTAAAATGACGAAAATACAATGTATGTTCCCAACAATTATTTTCCTATAGAGTTTTAATGCATAGAATTCTTTATAGTACAGTGACTAGAAAACAAAATTTTCAACTTTAATGGACCAGCATACCTCATGACTGATTTTTATATATAGTGTATAAGAAGTTATGGTGCGTTTATTTTGCCCTGCCGTAAAAAGTAGAAGTGGTGCAGAATTTAGAAAATTGAGGTTAAAAGTCAAGACTTTAAATCGGTAGAAAAAGCCATACTTTTGCAAAAACGGGAACAGTAGCCACATTTTAAAATATTTTAACTTGACCTTTTGCACAGTTGACATATGAAGCATACTTTAGAAAATAAAAGCGCCATCATACTAATATTGGAAGTATTTGAATTGAAAAACGGCTGTTACTTTTCACTCCATCTATGATTCAGGAAAAAAGTTTGGGGTGCTGATTTTCCCGAATACCCGACAAAAAAAAGAAAGATATCTTAAACGCACTTTTAATATTAAAATGTAACATTAAATGATATTTTTTAGATAGTTTCCAGAAATTCATTCTTTAAAAGACTGTTTTGTGACTGCTTGATTATGACCCCCCTCACATGAAAAATTATTACAAATAGCAAAGGCGAAGTTTTGACGACAGCAAAATCAGACAACGTTTTTGAAACAATTCCAAGTGGACTCTACCTGCAGTACTGACACTCAAATACTCAATATTCATCGCTTTGCTTCTGTTCGTGCATGTGTCTGCCTGTCAGTCCGTCCGTAGGGCCTTTATATAGTTGCTTTAACCTCTACTTCTAAAAGCTCAACAAAACTGGCAAATACTCTTTTTTCTTATTTTATTTTAAGACACCGAGCTGACTATATATACACGTATACAGTGGAAATTCCTTAGAATATGAAAAAATGAGGGTAACACAGGCGCGTATCCAGGGAACTTAAAAAGGGGTCCCAATTTAGAAGGGAAAGGAGATTTCGAACAGCGGAGCAAGGCGCGATAATTTTGGGGGTATTTCTTAATAAAACATCAGGATAGTCATTAATAATACACGATTGTCCACAAAAGAGGGGTCCCAATTGGATCCGCCAATGGTACGTAATTCGAATTTGTAGTGTCCATGGCAAGAGATTCACAACTTTCTTGGATTGAATATGTCATTGAAAGCTAATATTTTACGAGTCCATACATTTATGACAAAGAGTAGAGAATTTCTGACAATAAAAATTGTGTGACATTCATAATGTCTAAGGAACAGTAGAGAATGGCAAATACAAGAAAACGTATACAACTATAAATGCATAAACGGAATGTTTCTAGAGGTTACGACAGTTGCTTAATTGATACGATCGGATTTTTATGGAGAAGGATGAAATCATGGACAAGCTGGTGTAAGAAAATACTTGAAAAAAAAAGAAATTAAAACTAGAAAAACTAAAGCTCAGTGTTATATACCCCCGCTCCCCCGTTTGATAATAAATCAAATTAAATTATTAAAAATGAAATAGAAGATGCAAATCTAAATTATGTCAAAAAGACTGTGTTAAAGTTTCATGAAAATCTATTCAGTGGTTCAGTAGGAGTAGCGGATAAGAGATGGGTACCCCCTTGTAATGTAATGGCAAAGTCCATGTTCTGCTATGGGAATCCCCAAATATCAATCAAATCAAATTCTGAAATAAAGGGTGCACATCTATATTATGTCAAAAACACTGTGTTAAAGTTTCATGAAAATCTATTAAGGAGTTCATGAGGAGTAGAGGATAAATATGGGTACCTTCAGGTGTAACGGACGGACTGCCAGATGGACAACCTCATCGCTATATACCCCCACTTTTCAAGCGGGGTATAAAAATTAGAGTAAGACGAAAAACGAAGAAGAAGAAGTTCTTATACGAGACCATGTTAAAGATAAGGGATATCTACCACGAGTCTGAGAAATTCCGTTTTTTTTCGAGTGAAACAAGGGTAAAAGACGTGGAATTCCTCACACGAGTGGAAGATATCCCGATCTTTAATTTTTGTCGAATATAAGAAACCTATTTCTTCCGTAAAATACAACATCCAACCCGAAACATTTGTATTTGTTGCAACCATATTGAATCATCTGTCACGTGACCGGAAGTGGCAGTTTCTATTTTGTACTACCTGGTGGTAACTCCTTCTTATGATAAACTATTCATCAATATTTAGCAGAGCACAGAAAATGTTTACCCGCGAAATATCAAGATTGTTCAAATCTTGTCTTTCAGTGGGTTTTTGTTGAATACCTCAAAAATAAAAATGAAAACGTTTGGATAATTGATAAATCCATTGCAATTGATACAAAAACCAATGAAAATTTGCTGAAAAACTTATTCCACAACATTCGACAGCAGGTAAACTCATAGTCTAGGAGACATCCCCCTTAAAACAAAAAAATCATCAACTTCTAGGTTTTCGAAATATGTTTTTCGTTTGTGATATCATAGCTAACATAGCATGATGTTTCGTTTTCCAATATATTTATTAACAATCATTGAAACGTATCTAAGTGAGCAGACTTTGTTAA
The DNA here is from genome assembly GCA_002080025.1 of Modiolus philippinarum. Classification (NCBI taxonomy): domain Eukaryota; kingdom Metazoa; phylum Mollusca; class Bivalvia; order Mytilida; family Modiolidae; genus Modiolus; species Modiolus philippinarum. The sequence continues at coordinate 188,141 of MJUU01042483.1, forward strand.
TGTCCCGTCAAAATTTGTCAAAAATCAAAATATCTCGTTTTCAGTGAATTTCCGGAAAACTGCACCGTAGGATTTTTTACGACAGGGCAAAAAACATACTTTAGACTATTGTCTTTCGAAAAATATCGTTTCTAGCCATGAGGTATGCTGGTCCATTAAACTCCTAAAATAAGCGTCTTTTTAAAACCCAGTCACTGCACTATTAACCACGATTTTTTTACCCACGAAATAAACACTGATGACAATGAAGAAAATTTATGTACATAATAGTATTTCTGCAGTAATTTACAGCAAATACTATTTTATAATATTAAAATATTGCATTTTACCGTGAATTCATACCATTTTTATGAAAAAGGAATGTATATTCATAGTTAGGATAAGTAAAAGTTATTCATACAAGCCAATAACTTTCCATATTAAAACAAACAATTACTTTTATTTGCAACAGATATACCCATCACTTTAGAAATAAAGTCCCTTCTATTTTTTTTATAATACTGTTTAACATACATTTATGAATGCATTTTTGTCCCCATAATTAACACTAGATTAAAAATGTCATACGTGGGTCCCAAAAGTCCAATATAGCCATATCGGTTTTGTGAAGAGAAGACTAAGATACGTTATCACTGGAATCCAATGTAATCTACACAAACAGTCCCACAGACCATGGAAAGATTATTAGTGAGCGGAAGACATTTGTACCAATTATATAATTTTGACACATAATAAAGATAACGGAAGGCTTGCAAAAACAACGATAAGGGGTAAGCAAAACAGATGTAACAATTTGAAAATTAAAATATTTAGATTGAACGCCATAAAACGTATATTAACACTGTTTTATCTTTAAAGTACAAATTTAAGCCAGGAAAAACTAGATCAGTAGTTGATATGGGAAAAAGTCGCAGGTTTTCAAAAAACGTTTTTTGAAAACCTGCGGCTTTTTCCCATATCAACTACTATCTACGGGACTAACGAAAATAAACAATTGTTATTCACTACAGTTGAGACGGGTAAAACGGGTTAGATTCTTAGTTCACTCACATTTTTTACGTTGCTTGCGGTTTAAGCATCTCATAAGTAAAACAAAAATCTTATAGGTTTTACTCTTTTTCCAACTCTCAAGACTCTTGTTTAACCTGTTTAAGACACTGCTTATAAACTCTTTCATTTTTATATAAGAAACAAAAATAATAATCCAGTAATAAAAAATGTTTAGAGGAACACAGTTCTGTGATAGATATGAGTATTGTAACTTTTTACTAGATACTCCTATAGTGTCTCCACAAAATGGTCAACAACAAACAATAGAGGCTCAGACTCTGAGCCTGTATCGCTCACCTGACAAAATGCTGA
>MJUU01042484.1:3255-17495 GCA_002080025.1 Modiolus philippinarum
CTTGACCTCAATTTCACGGTCTAGTGGCCACGTTAAGTTTTTCTGCTTAAGTCCATTTCTCAATAACTAAAAGTGGTAGGTTGATAATATTTGGTATCTAGGTTGGTCTTGGGTAGTACATGTCAGTCTGGCAGGTGACTTTTGTCCTTGACCTCAATTTCGCGGTCTAGTGGCCACATTAAGTTTTTCTGCTTAAGTCCATTTCTCAATAACTAGAAGTGGCAGGTTGATAATATTTGGTATGTAGGTTGGTCTTGGGTAGTACATGTCAGTCTGGCAGGTGATTTTTGTCCTTGACCTAAATTTCACAGTCTAGTGAGCATGTTCACTTTTCTGATTAGTTCACTTAGATTTTACATCAATTTAGAGTCCAGCAGGGACAGGCGAGACATCCTTTAGGGTCATCACTTGTTCCTTTAACAATGCTCTTTCCATTTAGGGTATCAATTTAAAATCGTAGATTTATGAAATTTCACCTTACTACATCCTTAACATGCAATTCTGATTGTAGTCAGCATTTAGGCAAGATAAGTTCACTTACATTTTCCACTTGAGTGACTTCCATTAAAGTTTACATACAATATTCAAATTTTGGTCACTTCACATCGTAGAATCATCTAACCATGTGTATGCATGTATATTGGATGGTAGGTGTCCAGGGAAAATTAGGTCACTTTGATCTACATTTTCCACTTGACACATGCATGCATCTCTGATGGTAGGCCCGTATTCTTGCAACATTAAGTTCACTTCGAACTACATTTTCTGCTGAAGATACTTACTTTCAAGTTTAAGTCCTAGTTCTGATCTAAGTCACTGTACATGGTGGTAGGTTAGCACCATTGCAAGATTAGGTCACTTGGCCCTACATTTTTTGCTTGAGTGACTTACATATAAATTCAGGTCAGAGATCATATCCTAGTTAAATATAGTAGAATAATTTTACCTGAAATACAGTAATTGTATAAATTAGAATTATTTAATCTTATACAGCTCCTAAAAAAAATTAAGGGTCACATTGAAATAGAAAAACAAATTTCATTTTGTTCTAAAATGAATTTTCTATGTGTTTGAATTCCACAAACGAAGCAACAATCTCTATATTAGTTGGAAAGTATCAAACTTTGCCATTCGCAATTTTGTCCTATAAATAACAAAATACTGAGATTACTGTTTATCGGCAATATCTACATATTTCTCTTTGATCTTACTGACTGATATTGTCAGTATCTCCATACTGACTTGATACAAGAAAATATCAGGCAATGACGTCATGAGTATGTCATCATGACTCTTATGACATTGCCGATAAAAACAATAATGGTAGTTTGAAAGGTCTCGACAGAAAATATCACTAGTATCACAGCTCGTCCTATTGGACTTGCTGCGATACAGTGATAATTTCTGTCTCAACCTTCAAAACTACCATTATTCTATGTAAATTTACTTTCTGCATATGACCATTTCGACAAATTATGTCTCATCAGTGCAGATAAAATCAAAACATTGGAAATCCAGAGATAGAAAGGTGTACAAAGTCTGATGAAGAACAAATATCCAAAAGAATCTAAACAGAAACCCAAACTTGAGATAAATAAGAGAAAGAGGAATAAATTAAGCCAATAATAAAATTATGAAACTTTTTTTGAGGTGGCCCTTAACATTTTTGTGGAATATATTATTATACATATTTGATAATAGGTCAATGTCCCAGGCAAAATTAGGTTACTGTGACCATATACGATACTAAGGGAACTTTGTAATCTTATTTTTTTGATTGACTATATAAATTGTAGATTGACAGAACATATGATAAAAGACAGGAAGCAGACTTATGGCAAGATGGTTTGTTTGGTCGACGTGTTTATCGTTACATGTGTGTGGAAAGATGTGCTCCATCTAGTGTAAGTGGGTAAAGTAAACAAATAAACAAAATACTGAAGTTACTCACTGTATATATTTAGTTTCTGCTTATGGCCATTTTGAATGTCTCTTCAGTGAGGATCAAATCAAAACATTTGGAAGACGATAAACCAAAAATTGTAAAATCTGATCAGTCAGGAGTGGAACTTATAATAAGTTATCAACAAAATTACTATACGAGTTATTGACATTTTTCAGATAACATGAAAGGACATTACGCTGTTGATAACGTCATTAAGTTATCAAAGTCTTTTCACTTTATATTAAGTTTTGTTGAAATTCCTACTTGATTGTCACATTAAATTAGTTCAAGTTGACCTTAATCTAATGGTAGTCAGTCTAATTGATTTTTAGCTCAACTCACGAAGTGAGGGGGGCTTATGTGATCCCCCAAGTGCGGTGTCGGCATCCGGTTAGGAAGAATGGTTAAGGTCCATTCCTGCTTACTGACATGCCCCACATCAACTATATTGGTATGCCTGATGCACTTTGGGATTACAACTGGAATGCATTATTCGGATGCTGTCTCTGGCCTACATTTTACGCATGAGCGACTTGGTTAGGTAGAATGGTAAAAGTCCATTCCCAATTACTGGCATGGCACACATCAACCATATTGGTACATATGATGCATTTTGGGATGACAACAACAGTGAATGCTTCGGATTCTGTCTCTGACCTACATTTTATGCATGAGCAACTTGGTTAGGTAAAATGGTTAATGACCATTCCCGCTTACTGGCATGGCCCACATCAACCATATTGGCACGTATGATGCATTTTGGGATGACAACAACAGTGCATGCTTCGGATGCTGTCTCTGACCTACATTTTATGCATGAGCAACTTGGTTAGGTAGAATGGTTAAAGTCCATTCCTGCTTACTGACATGGCCAACATCAACCATATTGGTATCTATGATGCATTTTGTGATGACAACAACAGTGCATGCTTTGGATGCTGTCTCTGACCTACTTTTTACGCATGAGCTGCTTGGTTAGGTAGTATGGTTAAAGTCCATTCCCGCTTACTGATATGCCTCACATCAACCATATTTGTATGTATGATGCATTTTGGAATGACTTTTACAATGCATGCTTCGGCTGATGTCTTTGACTGATATTTTATGCATGAGTGACTTAGTTAGTTAGTATGGTTAAAGTTCATTCCCGCTTACTGACATGCCCCACATTAACCATATTGGTAAGCATGATGCATTTTGGGATTACAGCTGCAGTGAATGCTTTGAATGCAGTCCGAGACATTAATTTTGCATATGAATAAATCTGTGAGCATAATAATCATAGACAATTCCTGTTAACTGACATGTTTTATTTGTGACAATGCTGTGCAGCGAGTTGAGCTTTGCAGGCTGTGCCTGCTTTCTATGTTTATGAACTGTTTCAAAGATTATATGAATCTAACACCGGTGAAAAGGCAAGATCAAGAAATCTCAGACACCCAAGGGTAAGATTTCAATATTTCTCTGACGAGGCTTGCCGAGTCAGAGAACCATTGAAATCTTACCCGAGGGTGTCTGAGATTTCTAAATCTTGCCTTTTCAACGGTGTTTGATTTATTTTCTCACTTTTGTAATCACAAACTATGTTTTTTCACCACCATGCCGTTCTTGTCATCCGTCGTTCCTAAACGACGTCAATGACGTCAGAATACGTTGCCTTGGTAAATTCTGTCTTGTACCGGGGGGTACAAGACAAGGAAATCTCACACCGCTAAAAATAGGAACTGTTCTGTCTCAAAAGTGAGAAAATTAAGGCCCTTTCACATACTGGTGGACATCCTATAGAATTACTCTGTCCGTTCTCTCTGTGTTAGTGTCCATCCATTCGTCAGATTCAGGTTAAAGTTTGTGGTAAGATTAATACCTGAGGAACATGTGACACATTGATTATCTGTGGTCAGTACTAGTGGATTGGTCTTGAAAACTGATGCTCCTTCAGATGATAATTGGGTCACTCTGACCAACATTTTATGCTTCGATTACTTGGGTTAAAGTTTACATTAAGGTTCATATTTGAGAAACTACAGGTGGCACATTGATCATCTTAGGTTAATGGATGCATCATGGAGAATCATGCTGCATCAGATGATAATAGGCGACTCTGACCTACATTTTATGCTTCACTATTCACTATACAGATTGCTCAATATTATATCTAAGGTTCACCTTGAATTGTTTAGAGTTACTTATCATTGAAAAAAAAAATATCTAAAAACTAAGGGCTGTTCCAGAAAAGTTGGTCTGGGACCCTTTGAAGGCACTTTATATAAATTGCTGTGGCCAGTTGTGATTTTATCATAGTTTTGTATTGTACATATGGGGAGGAATTCTATGGGTGGTTGGGTAATTAAAAAGTACCTACAAAGACCCCCATATCCATTTTTCTGGCATAGCCCTAAGAAAAAAATCAAAACATACAAGAATCATTGAGAATTGATATTTTGAAATAAAATTTAGTTTTAATTATTTCAACAGGGACGAGATGTTTTAGTTGATGTTGTTATAATAAATGAAAAAGATGCTGTACCTGCAGGATTTACATGTGTGGACTATACCATTGATACAAGTAAGGTTATTGTGGGGTATAATTTACATGTGTGGACTACCGGTATACCATTGATACAAGTAAGGGTATTGTGGGGGTAGAATATTTTCATGTGCAATATACCATATTTTACTGCATTTGGGTAGCGATGTTTTTATGCCCCGCCTACGATAGTAGGAGGTCATAGCATTAGTCCCTCCGTCCGTCCGTCCCAAGTCAGGTTTACCCTTAGGTTGAAGTTTTTTTTTTCTGTGAAGGATGTATTCTTTTATCATGAAACTTTGTATAAATATACATTAGGGTATAATTAAACAAAAATCATAATAAAAATTTATCCCGGCTACCAACTTCATGCTTCACTGATCATGGAAAAAGGGGGGTAGTATGAGGTTTATCCTTAGGTGGAAGTTTTTTTTCTGTGAAGGATGTATGATATCACCATGAAACTTTGTATAAATACACATTAGGGTATAATTTAACAAAAATCATAATAAAAATGTATCCCGGCTACCAACATTATGCTTCACTGATCATGGAAAAAAGGGGGGTAGTATGAGGTTTACCTTTTTTTCTGTGAAGGATGTATTGTTTAATCATGAAACTTTGTATAAATACACATTAGGGTATAATTAAACAAAAATCATAATAAAAATTTATCCCGGCTACCAACTTCATGCTTCACTGATCATGGAAAAAAGGGGGGGGGGCTAGTATGAGGTTTACCCTTAGGTTGAAGTTTTTTTTCTGTGAAGGATGTATTCTTTTATCATGAAACTTTGTATAAATACACATTAGGGTGTAATTAAACAAAAATCATAATAAAAATTTACCCTTGCCACCACTTTCATGCTTCACTGACCATGGAAAAAAGAGGGATGGTATGAGATTTACCCTTAGGTTGAAGTTTTTTCTGTGAAGGGTGTATGCTATCATCATGAAACTTTACATCAATACACATTAAGGTGTAATTAAACAAAAATCATAATAGAAATGTCTCCATGCTACCAATGTCATGCTTTACTGATCATTGAAAAAGGGGATAGTATGAGATTTAAGTTTCTTTTCTGTGACGGATGTATGCTATTATCATGAAACTTCATATAAATACACATTAGGATACAAATAAAAAAAAAACATAACTATGAAAAAGAAAAGAAATGGGGTAAATGTCAAGGAGACAACATCCCATATCCAGGTTAAAACGACCCAAAACAAACTGAATAGCTATATGAAATAAAAATCGTCCGTTTATTACAAAAAAAAAAAGAAAATAAGAAAAAAACAGAACCAGTATATTTTTACTATTACTATTTTCACACTTTAAAATAATAACATATATTTACCCATGCCACCAAATTCATACTTCACTGATCATGAAATATAGCATTGTTCAAAATAGGTGTGAGGCGGGGCATTGTGTCCGTTAGACACATATTCTTGTTCTTTCAAATGATGATTTGTACATTATCATTTTAGAGAGTCAGTTAGACTCACATACCACTAAAAAGCCGTAATGTAAGGTATTTCATGTTTTTATGGATGCATTGGTGCCCTACTGATTTAGGTAATAAGTTTCTTAAATTTGAGACAAGCCAGTTACTATTTTTAGCTGTTTGAGATAAGAAATCATGTGAATAAAAAGGGTATGATGTTTTAAATGCCCTGGAAAGTTGCCATGATTTTGCCGCCGTCAACTATATTCTTGTGGTACATAATCATATGTGAGAAAAACAATCAAACTCAATCGTTGTAAACATATTTTATGAAATAATTCATGGCATACAATACACCCCCTGATTCGTTTAACTTGTCTATTTTATCGTTCGTTTTTCGTTTTCCGTTGGTTCGTGTATCGTTTTTGGTTCGTTCGTGTATCGTTTTCCGTTCATTTGCGTTGTTCGAACGCTAGTATCGTGCATTCGTTTGTGCGTTAGTTCATCATCACAATCCCTGTTATCGTGCACCGATGAACGCCGTACATTATTCATAGTGACTTTCTCCATTCGTCTATAGTTCAAATTTTTATTTACTTTGATCGCACTTTTGTACCTTCATGTTAAAGATTTACCTACTGAATAGGTCGCCTGAATTTACCTGCAAGGCTTCATATAAAAAATTTGACATCTTTAAGAGACTGTTCACGATATCAAACATCAAACAACACCATCTGCATGTTCGGTCAACTTTTAAAATTTATAAACAAAAAACTTCTTAGAAACAAACTATTTACGTCAATAATAACATAATACAGATTTTATGTAATATCTGGGACTAATATACAATCAGAGACATGTATGTCTCTGATACAATGTAACATTTATACTAGTCCCAGGTAATATTAACCATTCAGGAAGCCGACGCAAATATTAAATTGGAATTCCATATTTTAGTCAGCAGTTGGAAACTTTTGACTTCTTTTAAAAGCAAATATATAATTACGAAAATGAAGTCCACTTTAGCCGAAGCATACTTACTGTCACAAAATTTCTATATGTTGTTTTGTGTACATTTTTTTTGTACATGTACTTTTGTATATTTCATTTACCCCAGGGCGTATTATTGCAACCAGCTTTTTTGTCAACTGAATAGCTATATGAAATAAAAATCGTCCGTTTATTAAAAAAAAAGAAAAGAAAATAAGAAAAAAACGTCACATGTGAAGAACCAGTATATTTTTACTATTACTATTTTCACACTTTAAAATAATAACTGTGTGTATGGATTTCGATATTTGATATTATCTACACTGATGAGAGAATCATGAGACATAAGTTGTTGAAATGGTCATGTGCAGAATATAAATTTGAGTAATTTCGTACTTTTTCCACATATACGCATCAATTTTCGGAACTTCCCCTTCTGCCATGCAGGTTCAAACATGGTATTACCAGATAACCTTCTTTACTGAATCAATCATGCACTTTCCTTGGTGTTTTTTTCCATGGATAAAATGCCTGTTACAACAACATATCTATAAACAATCTTATCTATAAACAATCTTTGTGAAAAACGAATAAAGCTGTCTTTGCAGAACTTTGACACGGTTCATACAATTTAAAAAAAAAAGTTCGTTGCTGCCATGAAATAAACATGGAACACTATATATTTAAACCCCTTAGAAAAGGTGACAGGACAATAAACTTGAGCAAGGATGAGTAAAATACAGGGGTTTGTGGTAATTAAAAGAATTCATAAACTGTGTGTTGGCGACTATGCAATTACACAATTTATTTTACTGAATTGCATAAATGACACTGAGAAAATCAACAAGACACAGAAAAAAACTGACAAAATTAACAAAATGTAATTAAAGATAGAACACCTGTTTATATTGTGTACACATGTTTCGTCAGTATGTTTAAGTAGATTTTGGCGGCACTCCATTTCCACGAATTTGCAAAAAATAGCATACATCGTCTTTGCAATTTATGTTAACTTCAGTTCTGCGAGTCGGATTTCGTAAATCATACCTCATCTCCACAAATTGTTAAACGTGTTGAAGGAATACCACGAGTATGAAAACACACAATGTCATGAGAGAAGTTCCATTATAATAATATTTGTCCCGAAGAATAAAACGTTATGTACAGAAAATTTTCCCGTTGAAACAATTTTAATTGCAAATGGAAGATTAAAATGATTTGCAAGTTTTATGATATTTCACTAGTAGAAACTGTCTTAGGTGGAGCAAATATACAGGCGTTGACAATAAAAATACAGCTTTTTTCGTTCTTGATTCTAACGGAAGAAGACATTCAGATATGCTGTTTTCGAATTATATTTATATACCCGAAGTGAGATTTCGTCAGTCGATTTTTAAAAGCTAACATTTCGTGAATTGTTTTGCAAATTAATCTCGTTGTATGTATTGTATGCATTGTGCATGTATACATGTATATGTGAAAATCTAGTAAGGGCTGTTCCAGAAAAGTTGGTCTGGGACCCTTTGAAGGCACTTCATATAAATTGCTGTGGGTGGTTGTGTTTTCTTCATCCTTTTGTATTGTACATATGGGGAAGAATTCTATGGGTGGTGGGGGATAATAAAAAGTGCCTTCAAACCCCCCATGTCAATTTTTCTGGAACAGCCCTAAGTTAAAAGTCTTTCATCGTTTTGAGAAATGTATTTTGCCAGGAACGGAATAGGAATAGGAAATATGACCGTATCATTTTGTCCTTCCGTAAATTGAAATAGATTTTATATTTTAATCTAAAGTTTAATTATATTTTGTTCGTTTCTTTTTTCTATAAAGAATTATTATTTAGATGTTTATTTCTTTCATGTTTTTTTCGATTTCATCTTATATCCTATTTTGATAGACAAAGTAGCGATTTTTTACACAAATATTGTTTATTTTTACCAAACCGTAAATATTTGCGGCTAAAATGTTTCAAAAAGTTGTGTCACAAGATCCTTTTTAATTATCAATTATTGTTTATCTGTCAAACCGAAACAGACAATGTTTATTGAAAAGGATAATCCGACTTTAAGCCAAATAACATTTTTTGGATAAAATTGTCAAAAGTCATTTTAATTGGATAACGTAAGTTTCTTTCCTTCCTGTCAAACAATTTCTAATATTTATAGTATTTTTATGAAATATATTTTTTGTTATATTTATTGTTGATCGTTTGAAATATGAAATATGGAAATATCAGCAACTTCGCATCTATGTGAAATACGAAGCTATTTCCCTAGAAACAGAGACTGTGTGATTCGGTTAAAAAAGCACCCGGTCAAACTACTATCTTGCATTTGTCAAATACAAACTCGCTATCAGATTGATACACAAGCAAATATCTATAAAGATACGCACGGTACAAGGAATAAATCACACAGTTGAAGACAAAAATACTTGTTCCTTCCATCCGGATGACTGGTGTACGCAGGGCTTGAATGTATACATGCATTAATGTGCAAATTATCAAATAAATGAACGTGCAGAAAAAGCAATCATAAAAAATTACATTACTGTTCTTTCGGAAAACCCAAAGTGTAGGATTTTTTGTGGCAGCTGCCAAAAGCTGTATTAAGTACTAAACTGAGTTATTTTCTAAGGTAGCCTATTGAATCACATAGTTCAAAATTCAGATATAGCTGCACAAAGATCACGGTAACGGATAAGCAATTAGCGACCGTGAAGTTTCTTTTTTTTTCCATTTCAAATACACTTTTTTTGTAATTGTTGCGCAGAAAATAAATAAATAAAAAGTAGATGGACCTTTTTACGTTACTATCCATACTATTACATTAGTGATTTTTTCATGCTGGACCACCACAAATTCAAAATGTATCAGACGTTCCATATAATTAGCTTTTAATAGATATTTTAGTCAAAAGCTGGTGAAATTCCATTCATACATAGGTTGCTGTCCAATGATAAGTAATAAACCGGTTGCATATTAAATAAAAACGTTCGTTTGTACATACAATTAGAGCATTCGTTTGTACATACGATCAGAGCGTTCGATCGTTTGCACGATAAGAGCTTTCGTTTGTCTGCACGCACGATTAGAGCGTTCGTTCGTGTACACGATATGAATCGTTTGTTTAAACGATACTGGCGTGCGTATTACCTTTCGTTCCTTCGTTTGTCGTGCGTTTGTGCATCGTTTATCGTGCATTTGTACATTGTTTTTCGTTCGTGCGTTTATAGTTAGTGTGGGTAAGTTAAACGAATCAGGGGGTGTACAAATAATAATGCACATAATCACATTTTCAGTTGAACCATTTAAAGGATTCAGAAACAAGTTAAAAAACTTATATTAATCCGTTTCCTAGTTGAAAATGCAAGATTTAGACATCCCTGACAGAAATTTAAGCATGAATTGTAAATTGATTAAATTAATTTATAAAAGGTTAAGGTTTTGAGTTTATTTATTTTTAGGAGAGAAGGCAGTAAAGAAGAAGACATTATGTATAAGAATGATGGCCTCCTCATTAACATCGGATGCCATATCAGAGTTGATTTTACTGTCAAAGGGGCAAAGAAAGCCACCAATGGGTTACACGTTAGTAGGGTATGTACATGGATGAAGGAACTCAATATTGACACATGTGTGAAAATTTTTCAGGAGTATAATAGCTTCTTGCATGAGAGTAGATCAAAGTTATCTTCCATGAATGTAAGAAATTCTGTCTTTTTTGAGGGGTGCACAGCAAAAGGAGAGAAAACAACAAAGAATTTCTTACATGAGTGAAAGATTTAGCTGGCGGTATATAGTGATCATGGTATCCTTCCGTCTGTCCGTCATAGGGTACTTACTTTGTGTCGACAATTCCTCCTAGACCACTTGATGGAATTTATTGAAACTTTCACAGAATAATAAGTATTCATTGCCCTTGTGCATCATCTATTTAAAAATTTGATTTTATCTTTTTTTTAGGGGGAGTGGGGGATATGATATTTTTCTAGTGAATACTGTTGTTTATTCATAAAAATATACAGTTCTGATTGGACATTCAATGAGTTAAAAAAAAACAAAAGTGAGCTCGTCTTAACTCAGTTGTCTTACACTGGAAATTGCCATTTATGGAAGAATGTCATAATTCTGAAATTCTGACAGTTTTTTATTCCCCTCCCATGAATGTGGAAGGGGCATATAGTGTAAATGGTAAATAAAAGGATATGGAGTAAATGCACATGAGACAAAGTCTCTACAAATACATGGTAAAAAACAAGCAAAGGAACAACGCTTTTATTGTTGTTCTTCATCTTGAAGTCACCATGAGGCCTTCAACAATGAGCTTTGCTCATACCTCATAGTAAGTTCAAGACGGCCCCTAGCACCGGTTTAAGTGGAATTCTTTGCTAATTGTCGAGCAACGCTACATCCATGTCTTTCTTGGTCATGGGTGCGGGATTGTCAACAAACATCAATTAAACTGGCAAAGTGCTCTTACAATCACTGTCATCCTTTGCCCGACAAAAGCACTAGTGTCTTAAGCTAGTGGACAACTACAACATATAGACAAACACAGGGCACTCATCAAAACTTGGCATTATAAAATAGTGAGATGTGGGCACTTAAAACAGGTGGTCTGGATTACATTTTCGAAAATTACAAAAATAATTGCCAAAATTTGAAAGTATCAATAGTATATCCATATGAGAAATTCTCTAAGGCACAAGTACACCATAACTGAAAAATATAGAGAGCATACATCTCTCACACGGGGAATCGTTTTACGGACTCCACACTGCAGGAGAGACAAACTCCAGTCGTAAATGGTGAACAAAATGATATGGAGTAAATGCACATGAGACAAAGTCTCTACAAATACATGGTTAAATACAAGCAAAGGAACAATGCTTTTATTGTTGTTCTTCAACTTGAAGTCACCATGAGGCCTTCAACAATGAGCTTTGCTCATACATTGTGTGTACCTCAAAGTAAGTTCAAGACGGCCCCTAGCACTGGTTTAAGCGGAATTCTTTGCTAATTGTCGAGCAACCCTTTTCCGTCCTTCCGTCCGGTTAAGTTTTGTGTTAAGGTACATTTCTCAGAAACTGTAAAGTATTGAACAATGATAGTAGCCCAGTAGGTAGATCTTGGATAGTACTACATAGTTCATTAGGCAGTTTGATACTTTGACCTATATTTCATGATTGAGTGACTCTGGTTAAGTTTTTTGTTAAAGTCCATTTCTCAAGAACTACATGTTATAGGACAAAGATGTTTCATCAAATTAATTGCCTTGATGAGTACTACCCAAATCATTGACAATTAGGTGGCTTTGACCTACATTTTACGCTTCAGTGACTTTGGTTAAGTTTTGCATTAAAGTCCATTTCTGAAGAACTACATGTTATAGGACAATGATGTTTCATCAAATTAAGTGCCTTGATGAGTACTACCCAAATTATTGACAATTAGGTGGCTTTGACCTACATTTTTTTGCTTCAGTGACTTTGATTAATTTTTGCCTTAAAGTCCATTTCTCAACAACTACACATTATAGGACAATGATATTTCATCAAATTAATTGCCTTGGTGAGTACTACCCATATCATTGACAATTAGGTGGCTTTGACCTACGTTTTATGCTTCAGTGACTTTGGTTAAGTTTTATGTTTAAGTCTATTTCTCAACTACTATGAATTGTAGCATCATAATACTTCACTGTAACATTCAGCTAAAAGAGATTTGCCCATTTCACCAACAATTGGGTGACCATGACCTACATTTTATGGTTAAATGACTTTGGATAAATTTTTGATTTCATCACAATTCAGTGACAGGGAACTAATTTTATGAATTATTGACTTGAGTTAATCTGTTGCAATAAATTTATTGGCAGGGCATCCGTGTCTTACAGACACATTCTCTAGTTTTTATACTAATATATTACTGAGTTTTACTCATTTTCAGCAGTTTCACTCATGTTTAGCAAATAATGTACATGTATTGTATTTTAAAGTTTGCTGGTGTAAATTGTAAATTTTATGCTTGCAAATTGAGTCACCTAAAATTTCACTCAGTTTGATCAGCATTGGTGCTACGTTTGTGACATATTTTTAACCTGCTCTTTCCGAATACAGAATTAACCAATGAAAATAATTCCTTGCATAAAATTTTCAAACTTTTAAAAGCAATCTTTTATAGTTGTGAGGATGTAAAATATAAGAGGAGCAAACAGGATTGAATCTACATTTTCCAAGATTATACAGAAATGTAAAAAAGATGTTCATAATGGATTTAAAAAAAGGACTTTGTTGATTATATGCCTTAATTTTTATACGACCTCAAAAATTTTGAGGTCATATAAGGGTATGGGCTGTCATCGTCATCGTTATAGGCGTCAACTGTAGACATTTTTGTTTTTGGCCAATAATTTAAGTTCCAGTTGATCAATCCTTATGAAATTTTAACACAATGTTCCTGGCACAAAAGGAAGATTATAATAGGTTTTAGATTTTGTGGCCCCTCCTATTTTTTTTTAAAAGGGGCCAAAAAGGGCAGAATTGGGTGTTTTCACGTAATTGGCTGTAGATTCTTTTATTATTTATCAGATTTTGTTGGGGTTTCTTCCAATGTGCCCCTTAAGAAATATCCAATCAAAGATATGTCATGTCGCATGTACCATTTATGAGATAAATGGGGCCCAAAAGGAGGAATCACAGATTTTTTTTTTCATTTCTAGTCCAATTTTGATGCAGTTTTTTTCAATGGATTCCTTATGAAAAATTAACATGGCGCTTTATTATCCCCTCGCCCAACGAAGTTGGGGAGGGGATATAGCATCTCGCCCGTCCGTCCGTCCGTCCGTTCGTCCCAACTCAGGTTAAAGTTTGCGTTAAGGTTCATATCTGAGGAACTACATGTGGCACATCAATCATCTTTGGTCAGCAGATGCGTCTTGGAGAGTGATGCTGCTGTGGATGATAATTGGGTCACTCTGACCTACATTTCATGCTTCAGTGACTTGGGTTAAAGTTTGCATTAATGTTCATGTATGAGGTAACCCTATGTGTTACATCAATCATCTTTGGTCAGTATATGCGTCTTGGAGAGTGATGCTGCTTCGGATGATAATTGGGCCACTCTGACCTACATTTCATGCTTCAATGACTCAGGTTAAAGTTTGCGTTAAGGTTCATATCTGAGAATCTACATGTGGCACATCAATCATTTTTGGTCAGTGGATGCGTCTTGGAGAGTGATGCTGATTTAGAAGATAATTGGGTTACTCTGACCTGCATTTTATGCTTCAGTGACTCTGGTTAAAGTTTGTGTTAAGGTTCATAT
>MJUU01042486.1:18639-31235 GCA_002080025.1 Modiolus philippinarum
CGTTCATTGAAGATCTTATGGTGGCTTTGAGTTGTTATTACTCCCCTTTGGGTCGTTGTCTCTTTGACACCTTCCCCATTTCACTTCTTTTTTCTATTCGGTCATAAAAATGTATTATTCGTTTTTTATTCGTTTTTTTCGGAGCCAAAATTTGAAATTTGGAAGCATTATGTACAAAAGTGTGGGATGATAGTATAATATTTGCTTTAAACATTGTTTTCTAACTGTGAAGGACGAAAGTCTTTGATTTACGAAATTTGTCAGACGACTCCTTCAACCCTTTCTAAAGCCCACTTTTTGCTGAAAATGGGACATTTTTTAAACAAATATTGGGTGTTCATATATTTCCCAAAAATGCACTTTTTGATGCCCATCATGTACAAGAATGGTTAATGGTTGATGCATTATTAAACCTGGTTTAACCCACCATTTTATTTATAAAATGCCCGTTCCAAGTCGGGAATATGACGGCTTGCCAAAAATGTTCTGTGTCGGATTGTGTTTCCCTGATTCAGTCGAATGTTATACGGATTTTCCTTACTGGTCTCTTCCTTTGATCGATTCGGACTTTTGTTGTCACTTTCATTTAAGTGATAATTTAAGCGATTTTTAAAGAATAAATTGAAATTTTGAAAACAAACAGCCCTTAAATATCTCGGGCATTCTCAACAAAACATTCTCTGTATTTATATCCAAGAATATATAATAAATACCTTGTATATTTGTTACATCTGCTGGTAGATTTAATACATTTCCTGTCGCTTTTCCAACAAATTGAAGATCTCCTGCGATGTTATATGCATTAGTATATCCAATAGTATATTCCCTATTTACTGTTGAATAAGCAACATTTTATTAATCAAACCGACACATAAACTTTCAATTTCAAAATATCTTAAAACTAACAAAAAATAATTGAGCAGTAATATGAAAAAGAAAAAAATCCATTTGAGGAGACTCATCAGAAAATACAGATTTTGTCTTTCATTTAAAGTTACGCAGAGGTGCCAATCTTACCAGATATAAGCGGAAGCCTATCAACTGTTGACACTCTCCCCGGTCTTTTGCACAATTCAGGTATCTCTCAAATTTCCAGAATCCTTTAATGTAGTAGATATCTGACAAAACAGCCCTGTCGTTATCCCAACGGAAATAGCTGTTGTTGCATTACACTGTTTGATTGTGGAGGGAAATAATTGAAATAATAGAATTTCTAAAACGGCATTAGCCGAGTTGCAACGAAGTTGAACTTGGCTATTGGTTTGGTGTTGCAGGCAAGCGGGTGGGTGGGTGGGCATGCTTACGGGCGTCAAACATTGGTTTCCGGATGATAACTCAAGAAGAAAACATCCAATTGAAATGAAACTTGGATATATTTTTGGGTACCAGGAGGGAAGAACCCTATTGATTTTGGGAAAGTAGGTCATAGGACAGGGTCACAATGCCCGAAAATAGAATGAAAATTTCACAAAAATTTGGTTTCTGGATCATAACTCAAAAAGTTTACATCCAAATGAAATGAAACTTGGATATATTGTTGGCTACCTGGAGGGAGAAACCCTACTGAGTTTGGAGAAAATAGGTCAAAGGTCAAGGTCATGGTGACTGATAGCAACATCTGATTTAAAGAAATTTTAGTGTTTTCTTTGAATCCAGGTATTTTAGAAACCTGTAATGACTTTAATTGTAATCAGTTCAAAGTTGAGGTCGCATTGAATTATACATTGAAATGTCAAGGCATGAAACTTGACCTTTCTGAATTCTTAGAATTTTGAATATTAGGTAGGAAAGAAAATAGACAGAAAATTTTAGAAATATTTTGGTCTCAACATTAGCTTTGTCGTTGCAACTCGGCTTATGCACCCTGGTGCCATTTAGATTTTCAAATTTAAACCTCAGTCGAAAAAAATGAAAAACGACTGAAAAAACTCCCTGATCTTCCTGAAATCAAGAATTTGTGTTGACAGCTCTGAGTCGGTATACACAAAAGGGTGATTTAAAGACATGGTATTTTACCCACTTAGGTGTAAACAAAAGTAAAGGAAGTTAAATAATATATTTCTTTGCTATATTCACAGGCTGTAAAACCTCATGTAATTGCAACACATTTTACCAAGTTTTAAATATCTATATGTTTGATTTGGTAATGCCGTCATGTTTTAAGAGAATCTTTGATTGGTCGTTGATAGTAATAGTAATATCGAATCGATTTGTTTTTCAAAACTTTGAAATCAGAAAGAATATAAGAGGATTTTTTCACTCCGCAGTTCCTTATATCAGTATAGCCGAATGAATCATTAGAAAGAGACTAACTTTAAACACATCAATGTGGCAAAATTATTAGAATACTATAAACTATGCCAACTTACGAGATAATTCTGCCGTTACTGCAATAAGTTCTTCGCTCGTTTCGAATTCGGCCAAAATACCTCCTAATGCTTTACAAGAAGCCTTCAAAATATACGTGTATCACTTGCATAATTCAATGAAGGATAAAGAATATTTGTGTAATAAGCGCATAAAAACCTTGATACATGAATATTGAAATAGGAAAAATATATTCCAGTAGTACTGTCTTTTCTGAATGGAACCAGATTCTCCATCTGCTTACTATGATAATTGTAGTAAAGACTCTTATTGCTCCTGAGCTAAAGACAGATTGAACCGGAAACTAACTGCTTTCGGTGATTATCTTGGTTTTTATTTCATTCCTTAAGTGTTGTCAGGGTTTACACATGCCTTTATACAAAGAATTACAAATGCTCTAGCGTTTTCATAAACCCTATTACGTTATTGTACATTCCACTTTTTATTTTGGGGTTCTGGCCTTCATAGCATCCGACGGGAGTTCATAACTAAAACAGAAGAGGCAAGGGAGCGATGGGGACAGGGGGATGTTCAAGTGTTCCAGTCGGAAAGTACTGATAACAAAATATGAGGTAACTGTAAAGTTACTTTCTGCATATGGCCATTTCAACAACTTTTGTCTCTTCAGTGCAGATAAAATCAAAACATTGGGAATCCAGAAATCCAAAGATGTATAAAGGGTGATGGGTTAAATAATATTGTTCTAAAGAAATGTGCTCTGTCTTTATGTAAACCATTCACAAAAATATTTAACTATTGTCTATCAAATGGGGTATTTCCATCAATGTGGAAAACATCTAATATTTGCCCTGTATTTAAAAGTGGTGATAAACAAANATAAAGGGTGATTGAGAACAAATAACCAAAAGGATCTAAATTGAAAGCCAAAATCAGCTAAGGACAGAGCTTTAAACATCCCTGAAGAAAAACAAAGACTGTGAATAAAGATATAAGATGACGAATGATATACGATATGACTGAGCATAAAGTTCATTTGGAATAAAATATGTACAACTCAAAAGCGACTGAACACATCATCGATTGCAGGTACATAAAATATCAATTCAAGACAATATTATTAACTGGAGAAATGTATTACACAAAGTAATTGAGTAAGTAGTCGCAAGACATCACAAAGTACACATCTGTCTGTTTTGTTTGCTGATTTCAAGTGTATTTTATATGGCTGTTTTTATGTCTATTTCATTACTAAGAAATTAAATACTTTAAGCAATGCTAAACCAAGATAAGTCCAACAGCTAGACATATAAACTTCAACTACACAGAAAATTGGGATATTTTTCATGAAAAACAATCCACGCACTGCAACGGAAGTCAAATGATGGCAAAAACTTGCATAGCCTTTAAGTAATGTAAGCTAAAAAATTCAAAACAAAATCATAAACTTGCTTTATATAAACAACATACAAATATATTATGAATGGGCTACAACAAAATTAAGTCCGAGAGATACGATATCGAACATTAATGACGGAAACTTAATAATCAATTATTTGTAAGTTCTGACAAGTTTAAACAGGACTAAACGAAATGGTTGAAATAAAACTTGTTTTAGCCTTATTCTGTAAAGATTAAATTCCAAACTGAATACGGAAGCAATAACCAAAACATAAATCCAGAATACATGGCAAAATAAGGATCACATACAGACGTAAATGGTGATGAAGAAACAGACAGAAAATAATACAGACGCCACAAGAAATAAGGCACTCCCAATGTGAACCACTCATTGGGCAAAACAGGAGATTCATTAGGTGCTCTGGAAGGATTAGCATCACACAATTAGTAAAAACATACGGTGTTGAAAGATCTGTTCAGTAGCTGATCGGTAAATATCATTATCTGTTCGGTAGCTGATTGGTTAATTTCATTATTTTGCCATTCGACAAAACCAATTAAATTCCATGGTTTATGTTACTACAACATCAAGGCAAAGGTTTGAAAACATAAATCTGTTAAACCTATATAATTATACATACGGCTGCCTGTAAATAATTTAGTTTGGCAAGTCTTGTGGCATAACAGCTTGTTGGTGTATTTACTCCTGGTATCGGAATTATCCTTGTTCCTTTGGGACACAAAAGTTCATGCTTACATTCTGAAAGGAAATATTAATTAAAGAAACGACATAAATGTGAATGACAAGCACATCGCCATCTACTTGTACAGGCTTAAGGTTGGGTTTTCTAAAAAGATTTGTTTCAGAAGGACAAATAGTCTTATTATTAGTTGAGTAATGACGATAAGCTGACACCTAGATATTATAGGGACTTAGTTTTAAATTTGACCACTCGTCTTCTTCAGTCATTCTGCATTTTATTTATTTGACTAATAACATGTTCTGAAATTAAATTTTAATAATTCGTGTCCTTTACTAATCTGCATCAGTCCAAACTACTGCGGTACATTTTTTTTTGTAAGAACATTTTCAAATATTACATGCAAAAACGATTCTCTTTCCAAAGATACATTTTTTTAATATCTTTTTGTGACGTCTTTTCTGGATTTTCTCAAATTGATTTTAGTACATTTTATCCAATTGGTTATGGGTGATTTTTTTCCTTGCATTTTCGTCTTTCTGTTGATGTTTTCACTACCTTGCTGTTTCTTAAACCTTACCAACTACATTCGGGTTTTGTATAAAACTTTTTATAAGACCGCAAAAATTTTGAGGTCGTATAAAGGTATGGCTCTGTCGTCGTCGTCATCGTTGGCGTTGTCGTTGTCGTCTGTAGATACTTTTGTTTTTGGTTAATAACTTAAGTTCCAGTGAATAAATCCTTATGAAATTTTAACATAAATGTTGCTTGGCACTTCAGAACGTTCTTGAGAGGTTATGGTTATTATGGCCCCTCCTGCTTTTAAACTGTAAGGGGCCAAAAAGGGCTAATTTGGGTGTTTTCATATATTTGACTGTAGAACATTTATTATTTATCAGATTTTGATGGGGTTTCTTTCATTGTGCTCCCGAGGAAATTTCCAATCAGTAGTATGCCAAAGGGTTACACGTCACATATACCGTTCATGAGATAAATTGGACCAAAAAGGGGCAAATCTAAAAAAAAAAGTTTTTTTTTATTTTTAGTCCGATTTCAATGTAGTTTCTTTCATTGATTCCCTATGAAAATTCTAAATATCGGTTAACAATTATATTTTTGATAACTTGTTTCCTTTCCGAGGTATGAGGGGCCAAAATTGCAAATGTGCAGATTACCTTAGATTTTATGTTTAATAGGATTTCGATCGGATTTTTTTTCTTTGGATTCCTCTTGTTATAAGCTTTCAGCAATATGACAACTGATTAGTCGTAGCTCTTACCATTTCTCAACTTTAAGGGGTCACAGGTGCCAAAATTGCAATTTTTCAAAATATTTAAAATCATGGCGTCACATTTCAATGAGATTATTTCTTTTGATTCCTCTTGTTGTGAGCTTCCAGTAGTTTGTCAACAGATTGAAATATTTGTAACTGTTTCTGAGCTATAGGGGGTTAAATGGGCTGAAATTGCAGTTTTTCAAAATATGTTATATCTTTATTTTTTATCGAATTACGATTTGATTTTTTTTCTTTGGATTCCTCTTGATGTAAGCTTTTTGTAGTACATCAACAAGGCATAAATCTTAATGTTTCTGGGCTTAAAGGGATAAAAAAAAAAATATTTTTTATGTCCCCAGTTTGTGCTCAGCTAATTACTGTGTCAGGTTCTTTATTGTGTCCACATTTACATCAAATTTCAGTGGTCGACATGTTGCGGTCGTATCGTGCTGTGCTTGGGGTAGCCCTTTATTCCTAGTTCACGCGTATCCTTACGGAGAGGATACTATACCTTCAGAATTTTGTTAGTCTGACACTAAAAGTGTTGTAATTTTTGCGTTTTGTTCATTTTTATTTTGTATTATCTTTGTCGTGTTGTCTCCATCCCTGTTACATTTTTGGAATCTTGAATGATCCAGATTTCCCCGCTCTTCTGAAAATTTGCTTTGTTTTTTGTAATATGACAGATATTACTAAATCCATTGATATGACAAGCAACTTACAGCCAGTTACTTGTCCACATTAACTGTGCGTTAACACTTGTAGATGAGCAAAGTATTTATTTCTTGAATTTCTTGAATGCCGATCTTTTGGATGTTCTTATGCACGTTTGCTTCTTTTTTTTTATCTATTCTGTACTGTCACTAGTAGGAAATGCTTGCATCAACATCTAATTATGCAATCTCAGTTATACAAAATACGATTTGCGTTTTTCTCATCGTAAATGCAATGAAATCTCCAAATACAAAATAGTGCTATGAATTGTATAATTTTGACCATACCTGGATTAGGTGGACACGCTCGTGGTTTTGGAGCCACAGGACACGAGGAACAGAATATTTGGAGTAAGGAACTATTCCCATCAACAACGGGCAGTGCGAAAAGAATTATCAATCTGGACCATTGCATCTAAAAAAATATATATTCATTTAAATTACTAAAACATTCATATGAAGCACCAAAATAAGCCATAACAGTGTTTTATATCCTTTATTCTCATCACAAGAGTCACGAGGAGGTACTTTAAAGTTAATCACAGAAGGACTAAACACAAATTACTAAAGACATAATTTGCAAAACGTTTTGAGTGGTGAATAAAATTTTGAACTTGTCTTAAGATAATGGTCTGTGTTGTATTACTTAGTTCATTGGAACAAACATATCTTCATTTTCAATTTGAACACAGAGGGGGTAATCTAGATCTAGAGGCTCAGAATCTTAAAATCCACTATAAGGCATTTTAACTTATCAAAACAATTTGGATAGGTTCCTGTTTTTAATCAAGGTAATACGTACTGCTGAAATCAAAACATCATTACAAACTCTTGATAAGTACCTAACATAACATGCAGCTGAATACTTTTATCTCTAAAATTTCAGTTTTCTTGTTTGGTTTCCATGGCACTGTCTTTTGCAACACATTTCACACTACCTTTCACAAATATTTTGTCAAGAGTTCCCCTTGTAGCTATCTACTAGTAATTCATAATATTGAATTTTCCTAAAGGTCAAATGTCAACTTTGTTCTGTGCCAGTCGCCATCGGGTCTTGTAAAGGAAATTACGACTTCATTCTATTAGAGTTTAGTAACATTTGTCTCAATGATTTCAGATGTTTTCCGTTAACAGGGTTCCACACTTACTGTCATGTTTTTGTCGGATCAGAGCGAAATGAGCAATCTTTGTGAAGAGCTTTCCATAAACCATTCTTGTTAAAATTGGTTGAATTTGCTTCATAAGATGTATGGCCATTTAGGCGTGAATGTTTTCCTATGTTGGGTCATTTTCAGTATATGTTTTCGAAAATCGTGTAAGGCAGTCTCTGGTACGTGTGCTTCTTGAAAATAAAGTTAATATATGCTACACTTGTATGTTTTCTGGATTATTAGCAGTCGAACATTGCTGTAAATAAATTTTATGTCCATTTCAGCAATTTTACAGTGTTTGAGACAATATTACTACTAAAAGGACACCGAGAACCAAAACCAATTTTTTTGTTGGGAATGTATATACATTTGGCCTTCCAAATGGCAGTTAGTTTATTTTGGTTCTGGATGTCCTATACAACGAATTTCAATAAAACCTACAAAAAAATGTTAAATTTGTTGAAATTGCATATAAGTGGCAAGTTCAGTGACTGAATCTTTTATCTAAATGTATGAAAATGCATTCGAATAGATATTTTTCTGACATTGTATGTAACAGATGACCTTTTAAAACAGTTTTCGAGAGGATTTAATGCATTTGCAAAATTAGTGTGCTGAATGAAATAAATTCACTGGTAAATGGCCAAACCTCTTTATATAGACGATCATAGAAATAAAAATTTAGCATTTGGCCAATCTTAGATTATGTACCATGCTGGTGGCCATGTTTCTGTCGAATCTGCTAAATAAAAACATTTTTGTAAAGGACCTTCCCTACATCATTTCAGTACATTTGATTTAAATTTTCTCCAAAAGTTTCAGAGCTGGTGATGAAAATGATGTTTCCCATAGGGTGAAGTGTTAAACTAAGTTCTGCGCTGGGGGTAATATTTTTTGGAACTAAATGAGAAATCTTTGTATGCTACCGTACACTCCCGTTATAAAACCGGTTTAACCCACCATTTCTATTGAAATGCATGTACCTAGTAAAGACCATTGCTGTTTACAATTTTTCCGGTGATATTGTGTCTATTTTGTCTTTTTCACTTCGGATTTCGACACTTGCAATTCTGTTTGGTTGTTTTATTACCTTGTTTGTCATTATATTCGTGAACATTTACCAAATGAAAGCTTTTCTATCGTCAGAAATGAGAAAAATGAAGACATTTTTTATATAAATGATTATTAGTATTTCGTTTGGTTTTAGGCATTTTAAACATTTTTTTTTTTTTGCAATAATGGATTTCCTATCTTTGGGTTCTAATGCTACCGTTGAGGAATAAATTTCCGAAACGGCCATACAGATCATAAAATTATTGCATTTGGGGTTAACATATGTGTTATGGTCTTATGTTCATTTACTCCATATCCTCTCATAAAATAAATATACACCGTTTTTTAAAACACTTACCACTGTGTTGGTTTCTCAACGACAGCAATTCAACATTACAGAAGATATCATATTTTTCATATTTTTACATGACGACATATCAAACAGTAAATTACGTTTGTATATCTATATATGATATATCTAAATATGTGAACTTTGCATACTTCCTAGAAATACATCAATTCATGTATCGGAGGCATTATGTCGATTTGAACGAGCATCGTAGCAAAGTTGAAATTGAATGAACTGTGAATAAGTAATATATATTCTTCAAAATAATTTCATCTTATATATTTAGTAGACTGAATCATTCGCCACCTATAGCATGCAAAACAGATTAAGCTCCCTGGTACGAATTGTTTTGTCTATCTGTTGAATGAATATCATCACTTCATTGTGCCTAACTCTTGCATATGCCTTAGTTCAGTTAAGTTTTAATTGAAATGCATATTTGTACCCCCAAGGATTGAAAGCATACATACAAACATATGGACGAAGTACAACATGAAATAAAATATACAAAATTATACGACTCTATACGTATTTTTAACATTTTTTAATATTGTTGTTGGTGAACCATGCAATCATTTGTCCACTTTTCTCAGTATAAGTGACTTTTCTTATAAATGGAGCAACATATTGCAAGTGATCCGTTGAAGATAATATCTCAACAATATTTGTATTGTTATTATAATTGTTTTCAAAAGTATATACATTTTTTATTTTAAATTCCTGTCTAATAAGGTTATATTTTGGACATTCAAACAAGAAATGAGTTTCATCTTCTATTTAATTTAAATCACAGTATTTACAAATTCTAATTTCTCTTTTGATTTTTTTTATATCTGCCTATTTCTATTCCAAAAAAGTGATCACTAATTCTTATTTTGCATATATTTTTCCTATCTTCAAAATTATTATTTAAGATAAAATCTTCAATTATATATTTAGTTTTAATTTTACTGTATAAGAATATTTTATTGTTTTCAGTTGATGATTTCAATTTATCAAAGAATATGTTTTCATATTCAATTTTTAATAGCTCTTTTATATTATACAGAGTTGTATAATCTTTTATATAATTAAGATTTTTTAATTGGTTTACATCAATGTTGTTTGATGAACAAATATTATTTACATATGAATACCAGGAGTATGTTCCATTTGAATGGAAATGTTCAGATAGTAAAAATGCATCATCCAATAAAGAATTACTAGTGTGACTGAAGAGTCTAACTAGATACTTAATTATTTGTGCTTTAATATATGTATCTAGTGGATATTGAGCTAGTTCTGCTCTAGCTGCTATATTGACAGATTGTTTACTGAGGCCTACGATGAATTTGCATAATTTTAAAGTTTGTTTTTTATCTCTATAACTACTATCAATCAGTGATACTTTATCAAATTTATCATTATTTGTATTTCTTTCTGTGGATTTAATGACTTTTTCATAAAAGTCCATATACCAAATTTCAGAGTTATATGTTAAAATTGGTCTTACTAAAGATTCAAAGCTTTTTATAAATGTTTAAAGGTACATTTGATAATGGATTTAGATATCTAAACATTGAAAAAATTACTTTCTTTCCCTTTTTGACAGTTCTAAATGAGATGAATGAAACTTTCCCGAAGACTCAATCATACTGCCTAAATAATTATATCTTAGTACTATTTCTATTTTTTCACCATTAAGAAAAAACTCATTCTTTTTATATAATATGTTTTTGTTGAAATATCATAGTTTTAGTTTTTTTTTAACATTTATACCAAGTTGCCACTTAAGACAATATTCATTTAGTTGATTGAGATAATTTTGAAGTCCTTCTGGAGTTTCAGATAGTAAAAGTAAGCCATCAGTAAACATTAAACAATTTTAATACATGTTTTGAAGAGTGACAGGATTGCAATCTTCATCAAAATTATCTGGAATATCATTGATGTAAATATTAAAGAGCAATGAACTCAAGTTAACACCTTGTTTCACTCCTCTCTCTATATCTTCATTCTCTGATAATAATTTTTTTAGATTTAACTGATGCAGGAGTTCTGCTGTACATATTTTTAATGACATAATATAAATTTTGACCTATTTTATCATTTTTAGGAGTTTGTATAGCAATCCGGTTCTCCATACAGAATCAAATACTTTTCGTAAATCTACGAAACAGCCATATAATTTCTTTTTATCAGTATTAACATATTTGTTTATTAAAGTTTTGACAATTAATATACTATCAGAAGTTCTACTGTTGTTGCGAAATAATCAAAGTGTTGAATAAAATGAAAAATGGGTAGTCACCTGTTGTTGATAAATTACCTGTTGACTTATTTAAAAATAATGCTGTTATTTCTATTTTGCATAAAATATGTAATATGTGTTTTGAATCCGGTATTATTCCTTCTTTGTGGACAAAAGGAATTATAACGCCAATTCCAAAATGTTCAACTTCAGATCCCACTAATCCGCTATCATATAGAGGTATAACTCTTGCACCGTCTGCATATAAAGTTTATTGTGGTGTTATAAACGATCGTCTCAGTGACTGGGTAGATGAAAAAGGACTAATACGTGAAGAACAAAATGGGTTTCGTAAAAATAGAAGTACTGTTGATCACTTATCGTCATTGACTTCAATAATTGAAACTCGTAAGCTTAAAAAGTTGAGTACTTTTGCAGCCTTTATTAATTTTAAGAAAGCATATAATAATATAAATAGAAATATTTTGTTTAAAAAACTGGATGGCTTAGGGTTAAGTAGTAAAATGTTAAGATCAATTTTGTCTATATATAATTCAGTACAATGTTGTGTAAAATTAAATAATTTTCACACAGATTGGTTTGAAGTCAATACAGGTCTTAAGCAGGGATGCAAGTTATCTCCCTTATTGTTTAACTTATTCATCAATGATTTAGTTGATGATTTAAAAAAGCTTAGAATTGAAATAGAAATTGTGTTTTTTATGATACGCTGATGATGTTGTCTTATTAGCAGAAAGTGAATCAGATTTACAAGCACTTTTGGATGTTTTAAATAATTGGTGTTGTACAAATGATTTAGAGGTAAATTATGATAAATCCAAAATTGTACATTTTAGAAATCAGTCGAAAGATGTAACATGTAAAAGCTTTCAAGTTGGTGGTAATAATATTGAAATTGTGTCAAAGTATAATTATTTAGGACTAGTTATAACAGAATTTTTAGATTACAATGTTATGGCTAAAGCTGTTGCTATTTGGGTTTATTAATAGCAAAGTGTAAGCTAAATGGTGGTTTCATTTATAATACATATACAACTTTATATGATAGTTTAGTGTAGTTAATTATTAGTTATGGTGCAGCTATTTGGGGCACCAGAGAGTATTCTTGTATTAATGCAGTACAAAATAGAGCTATGAGATTTTATTTAGGAGTGGGTAAATATACCCCTAATTTATCTGTTATTGGAGATATGGGATGGAAGCCTTCAATTATAAGGTAGTGGTCATGTGTGTTAAGAAACTGGCATAGATATACAAAAATGGATAATATACAGCTTAATAAAAAAGTATTTTTATGGGCTAATAAATGTGCAACTAGTAGAGTTAAAAACTGGCAATTTAGAGTGTCAAATTATCTTCAAGATAAGGGTTTGGAT
>MJUU01042487.1:17825-65030 GCA_002080025.1 Modiolus philippinarum
TTACAGTTTCTGACATACATACTTAAGTCACAAGCTTTGAAGGAAACCACCCAAGGACTATTGTGACCAAGTTTGGTTCCAATTGGCTCTGTAGTTTCAGAGAAGATCTTTGAATGCATTTCACATAGGGTCACTATGTTACACTATGTTTCCCCTGGCGGCCATCTTGGATGGGGTATGAACATAAAAATCACAAACTTTAAAGGCGACCACCAATGGACTATTGTAACCAAGTTTGGTTCCAATTGGCTCAATAGTTTCAAAAATCTTTGGAAGCATTTCAGATAGGGTCCTTATGTTAAACTATGTTCCTCGCTAGCGGCCATCTTGGATGATGTACCAACATAAAAATCACAAACTTTGAAATGGATCACCAATGGACTATTGTGACAAAGTTCGGTTCAAATTGGCTCATAAGTTTCAGAGAAGAAGATCTTTGAATGCATTTCACATAGGGTCCTTATGTTAAACCATGTTCTTCGCTGGCCGCCATCTTGGATGAGGTATGAACATAAAAATCACAAACTTTGAAGTGGATCACCAATGGACTATTGTGACTAAGTTTTGTTCCAACTGACTCAGTAGTTTCAGAGATAAAGATCTTCGAATGCCTTTCCCATAGGGTCATTATGTTAAACTATGTTCCCCGCTGGCGGCTATCTTGGATGAGATGCGAACCTGTTGGACATCTGTAGAAATTGTAGTCCTCGATAAGCTTAACACTTTTGCAATTCAAAGTGAACCTCTATCACAAATAGTTTTTGAAATAAAAGTAAAAACGTATAAAAATCATGAAAATTCAGCAAAAAAGGGGCTATAACTCCTATATGGGTCGTCAGATTTTTTTCAAAATTGCAGGACATGTAGATCTAATTATGCTGACCATTTTTGTATTTAAACATTACATCTATCTGCTATCATTTTCAATATATAAGACGAAAAGTAACAAAAGCTAGAGGCTCATATGAGCCTGTATCGCTCACCTCAACTGGTGACTGGTTTTATTCATTGTCACTAAGAGGCCACCCATTCATACTATAAATCAGTTCACCAGATGTTACATTTTCAACCTTGGATGAGATTACAAACTTTGAAAGGGAACACCCAAAGACAATCGTAACCAACCTTGGTTCCAATTGGCTCAGAAGGTTCATAGGAGAAGACACGTGAATGCATTTCCCATAGGGTCCCTATATAAAACTATGTTCCACGCTGGCGGCCATCTTGGAAAGGTACGAACGTCAAAATCACAAACTTTGATGGGGACAAGCCAAGGACTATTGTGACCAAGTTTGGTTGAATTTGGCTTGGTAGTTTCAGAGGAGAAAATCTTTGGATGTATTTCCCATAGGGTCCCCGTGTTAAACTATGTTCTCTGCTGGCAGCCACCTTCAATGAGGTATGAACATAAAAATCACAAACTTTCAAGGGGACCACCTAAAGACTATTGTGATCAAGTTTGGTTCCAATTGGCTCAGTAGTTTCAGAGAAGAAGATCTTTGAATGCATTTCCAATAGGGTCCTATGTTACACTATGTCCTGTGCTGACGACCATCTTGGATGAGGTACGAACAAAAAAATCACAAACTTTAAAGGGGACCAGCCAAGGACAATTGTATCCAAGTTTGGTTCCTATTGGCTTAAAGTGGTTTCAGGAGAAAAGACCTTTGAATGTATTTCCCATAGGGTCCCTATGTTAAACTATGTTCCCCGCTGGCGGCCATCTTGGATGAGGTACAACCACAAAAACCACAAACTTTAAAGTGGACCACCTGAGGACTATTGTGACAAAACTTGGTCCACATTGGCTCAGTGGTTTCAGAGGAGAAGATCTTTGAATGCATTTCCCATAGGGTCCTATGTTAAACTATGTTCCCCGCTGGCGGCCATCTTGGATGAGGTACAACCACAAAAATCACAAACTTTAAAGTGGACTACCTGAGGACTATTGTGACAAAATTTGGTCAACATTGGCTCAGTGGTTTCAGAGGAGAAGATCTTTGAATGCATTTCCCATAGGGTCCTATGTTAAACTATGTCCCCTAGTTGCGGCCATCTTGGATGAGATGCTAATCTGCTGGACATATGTAGAAATTGTAGTCCTGGAAAAGCTCAACACTTATGTAATTCACGTTTAACCTCCATCTCGAACAGTTTTTGAAATAAAAGTAAAAATGTTATAAAATCGTGAAAATTCAAAGAAAAAGGGGCTATAACTCCTATGTGGGTCATCAGATTTTCTTCAAACTTGCAGAAAATGTAGATCTTACTATGCTGACCATTTTTGTTTTTTAAACTTTACTTCTATCTTCTACCATTTTCAATATATATGACTAAAAGTAACCAAAAAACGAAAATTTTACGGAAAAGGGACAATAACTCAAAGATGGGTTATCTGATATTCTTCAAAATTGCAGGGCGGGTAGATCTCATCAGTTTCATTATTTTTAACCGAGTCAGTTTTTTTATATCTGTAACGGTTTTCGAGTAATTTGCAAAAAACAGCAATTTACCCCTATGTTCTATTTTTAGTAACAGCGGCCATGTTGTTTGGTCTATGGACGCCGAGTGATAGCAAAAGCTCACATGGCCTTTGGCCAGGTGAGCTAAAAACGGAAATTTTGCGGAAAAAGGGCAATAACTCCATCACCGATTAACGGATATTCTCCAAAATTGCAGGGTGGGTAGATCTCATCATGCTAATCATTTTACTCCATGTCAGATTTTTGATATCTGTAACGGTTTTTGAGTTATTTGCAAAAAACAGAAATTTACCCCTATGTTTAGTAACAGCGGCCATGATGTTTGGTCTACGGACNGTGATGATTCAGGCCAAGTTTGGTTAATATTGGCCCAGTAGTTTCAGAGGAGAAGATCTTTAAATAAAAGTTAACGGACGGACGCCGAGTGATGGCAAAAGCTCACATGGCCTTTGGCCAGGTGAGCTAAAAACTACGACATTCAAATTTAGATTTAAGAATCAATCCAAATGTCAATAAACTCCTCACTTCAGTCATATCATACAATTTTAGGATGGGTCACGTATCGGTATATAATCCAATTAATAAGGTTATGACAATTTTAATCACACTATTAATGTAGAATTGTTGAAGAAGATAGAATCAGTTATTTATCTCAAAATTTGTATTTTTGACATAATCGACCACCCGCATATAATGTCAACAGATTATACAAGATGATATGAGTGATAAGAACCATTGGGATGTCACCCTGTCTGACATTATACTATAAGATGTTTCGTGTTGATATGTACTACTGATAAAACCACCTCAAAGATGAAACCCAGTCTGACCTGTAGTGGTGTATCCTTTATATAAAGATACTAAGCATGGGACATATTGTTGATCAGATATGAACAAAAACACATGATAAAAATACTTGATTATTTGTATGGTAAATTAATTCTATTGTTTCAATATACGTTGGACTTTGGTCAACGACGAGCATTTAATTTGGTAGACTTAATGTCATCATGACATGGTTACGGTATGACGGAAGAACTGGTATTGGAGCTCAGTATTGCAGAAGGAGTAATTAGATTACCCGTTTCCTTAATTTATATCCAGTTGTCACAGTCCTGTATATGGTTGGTGTTGTCGTCCGTTCTCCTCTCGCGAGAGAACTTATCATGTGAAATGCAAAGTAAAATCTTTTCGGAATAAAATCCTCTTAAATAGGTTTGTAAATTTTCAAAAACCTCGGAAAGCTTCGTTTTTAAATATCTAAAAAAAACCAAAAAAAATAAACAACTAGGTGTGAGAAATTTCAAAATCAACTAGTTACTTTTCGTTGCAGACGACACTATATGAAATTTACTTATTAAATACTTAGTCTTTCTGGGTATACTAGTTCTTTGCTCAGTATGTTTTTGTCATACTCCTGTATCGAAAGTTGTTATTGCATAATAGAAATTAATGCTGTTAAGAAAAATACAAAGAGTATTCAATATCTGTTGTTTGCAGATGATAATGTTTCAAAACTGTCAGGATTTCACCAGAATACAAAAAAAAAGCCAACTTCGCATTATGGTAAATAAACAAAATAAATGCAGGATCATTATATAACAATACAAATTTCAATCGGTGAAAATATGCTGGTTAATGCAGCTGATGATCTTGTTTTCACGTTTCCAACAAGCTAGGTGACTTGCTAGTGTAAATGATTTTCTTATTTGGTACTTGTATCGCATAGAATAGGAGTCCAGCATCACATGAGCATATAATCGAGTCTAACATTTCAATTCTTATGAAGTAAACGAGTAAGCAGTTGGATTGCTCGAGTTAAGCAATCAGCATCTAACTTTCTTTCTTCCAAGTGTTCTAGCATTCTTTGTGCATTAATTACTTGAAAGTACAAACATCGGTTAACTTTGCAAAGATCTAGTTTTGCAAGTCAGGGGTTAACAAATCGAAAGTCACCGCTTTTTGCAACATTTAGACAGGAACTGTTACTTCCTGGTATTATCTCAGGCTAATGAAATTTGTCTATACTGGCCCTAATTGAAGATATGTAAAATGTTTCTTTTAAGACTAATGTATATTTTTGTTTTTCTCCAAATTATTAAACATCTTGATTTTTGGTTCTCAAAATTAGTGTCCAGAATGTTTTGATTTCATCCCCAGAAAAGAAATGAAATTGTCAAAAAAGTGGATCCAAAACACAAATTTACAAGCTTGTTACCAAATATGTATTTAGTTTACATATTTCGTAGCTCTAAGTAGTAATTGTTATAATTTTCATCTTAGAAAACACTTAAACATATGTTCTAATTACTCATTATACGTACAAAATGAAATCCAGGACATTGACCCACAGTATATGTATAAACATCATGAAAGTTGTCGACTTAATTCGTGATGGTCAGTATTTGTATACGTTATTTTGTAGAGTAATTGTTTTACGGACATTGCCCCACATATTCAGTTTTACAGTAAAATAATATCGAATCCAACAAGAATGTGAAAATGCTATTAAACTATTTACATTACAAATTTGTTGACAGGTTTTCAGGTAGCTGACAAACGACCTCATTAGAAAACAACTTTGAACTGACAAGAATTATGTCAAACCCTGGTGTATTATTACATTAAGTATATGCTTACAGGGCAAGAAGTTAATATTTATTGCAGATATAACAGATAGTATACTAGACTACTGAAACAGTAAACAAACTTATCAAGGGTGAAGTGTTAATTTTTAACTTGCAACGACTCCCGCACAAACCGATATTTTGGTTTTAACTACTTATTCTCACAAGTACATGTTAATTCATTTATTTATGCAGTCCGGTGTGCAATATATCAGCTATATCAGGCCGAGAATAAATTTATCAATGAAAAAAAATCAAGAAGAAATTAAACTTTCTTGATTTCTGCATGCTGTACGGGGTGACATGGGTAGGGGCAGGAAATTTAGCCTTATTAACGAGTTAGCTTTTTCATTGAGAAATATATAAGGGTGGAGCGTCTTTTTTTTCAAAGCGTTTTGATTATTTCAAATTTATTACAAAATACTGGTATACATGCCTGCAAATGAAATAAATGATGTTACGATACTCGAGTATGTTTTGTGCTGTCAGTAAAAATGTTTTTCAGAACGTCAAATACTTGCGCTACGATGGGGGTTTGCTCGACGGTGTATGTTGACCTAGCTGTGTCGTGTTCTGTAGGGAAAATATTATGTGCTGTTATCTAACTGACACTTACCCGCAAGTATTCTTTGGACATTAAGGCGTTAAATAGATGCTATCGTTTATTTAAAGAAAAATTAAAAATCTAATACACAGCTTATCAAATCGTATGAACTGTAAAAATTATAGACGCTTTAGGGTATGTTATTATCAAGTAGCAAATAATTCTTTCGTATCAGCATGTTTTATACATTCAGTAGAGAAAGGCATTTTGCTCATTTTTAAAGCGTGGCTACCTCAAGATTTACAAAAACTGCATTGCACACAACATTTTTATACAGGCAATAATGTAGTCCGTTTTTCCTGCATCCCCCACTACCGAACCAGGACTATTTTTAATTCCTTCTATGTCACCCCTTCAAAATAACACATGTAAACATGAATGTAACCTTCACCAATAGACAGGATAGGCCCACTATTATAGAACACCACGCAAAATTCTTATATTTTCGTTTTAACCGATTTTCATCTTTCAGTTACACATTTTTTCATAGATAAGTTAAATGTGCAGAAATTTGCTGTCAAATCTAATATCTTAGCAATGACTAGAAAGTCAGAAAATTTACGAATCATGTATAGGCTAAGAATACAAAAAATGTACAACTACCCTGCAAAAAAATGAGAAAAAAGTGTTTTCTTTGCTGTCAATTTCTACTGTCGTCATCTGATCAAGTTGTTATGCATAAATTATCAGTTGTGGTGCAATGTTAGAAAGTAGGACCATTAAAATGAATTAAAATTTCTATTTCTGGCACGAAATTTTTGCATAAACGGAAGTTTCCGATATTTTGATTTTTTTTTACAACTTCAACTATCTTTTAGAGTGGTAAAAATCTGAATAGATATCTATTTAATGTTAATGTTTTAATGATTTATGATATTTTCTGAACAAATTTTGGCAAACAAATTCAGTTTCAGTTTTACGGTTATTATGTCAAAATTAGCACTTCTACCACTAAAACTGGAAGAAATATTTCAGGCTCTAATTGACACAAACATCATGTTTAATGCGGTTTCTTGTGAGTATTTACTACAGCTGACATACAGAAGGCTTTCTAAATAAGAGGTGTTTATTTGGCTTTTTTGCTCGAAATTGTATGTAGATGGGAATTTTCCGTTTATCTGAATTTCTACTAATTGGTGTTTGAGGTGAAAGTATCTCAGGAAATTGATATATATCTTGAAACTATTGATAAAATATCATAGCTTTTAGAAAGTATATGTGACTTAAGAGATTTTAGACTAGCTACAGCCTCATAAATTGCAAACACATTTACCAATCCCACACATTCGACACAATTTATTTTAGTTTATTCAGTTCAAATTTTCATGAAGGTGAAAATAATATATTATTTTTAAACACCAAAATGCACACGGACTTCAATATTAGTACAAATAAGACATTTCGCGTGGTTTATTGGCAATTAGATTAGATATATTTATGCAAAATGGAAATTTTCAAGGTCTTTCATTAATTTACAATGAGATAGCGAAAAAAAAATATCTCTGATAAAAAAAAGATTATATTACAATCTTCATTACTTATTCCATAATGATAAAAATTCAAAACAATCTAAAAGTGTTATTTTAATGTGAAGAACAATTCAAGATGCAGCATTATCCTGTTCAAAATTACATACAAACTATTGCTAATTTTATATATCTCTACCTGTTTAGTACAAAACCTCCAACATATTTGCACTTGATGTATTAAATTTGTCATTGTAGTTGCAAGCTAACATAATGAGTGAAAAATTTGAGTTTTGTGGATTTTAAAAATTAATATTTGTGCAATTATATAGCATTTTTTTTTTGGCTTCAGATATTGTCTTAAACTCATTTTTTTTAGGGGGGGGGGTCTAAAACTCAATATTTTTTTCTTTGCTTCAGATATTGTCTAAAACTAAAAAAATATGCATAAAATGTTATCCTTATTTTCTTTTTTTCTAAGGAGATTAGGTTAACTTAAACTTTTTCAGTCCATCGGAAACACCAACCGAGCATAACACTCTATCTCTATAAAACTATGTAATTAATAACATTTAGTCGTTAAGTAAATGAGAACCAATCAAAAGAACAATCCGTGGACAATGGCAAAATCAGACAATCTAAGAAACAAGGACACCACTTAAGTGCGGGACAAAAAAGAAAAATGAAGACACACGTACAGATGAACAACACGGACCCAATAAAAAACCATGGATGAGATCATGTGTACCGGTAGAGTAAGCATCTTCTGCTTCTTATAAGACACCCGCCGTGTTGAACATGTCAACTCCGGTAGTAAAATCGAATCCGATAGAGGAAAGACAAACTTTAGTTGTCTAGGGAAAGATCTGTTGTCATCTGGGAAACAGATATCCCATAGCGATCCACAAGATCGTGATGTCAACCGTAAACCTTCTGTAGTGATGACTAAGTTTTTTGTAACGTACCCTTGCTTAAGTAGTCTATTTGTAAGCAATTGAGCTTTATCAAGGAAGTCACTGTAACGACCACAAGCCCTTGAGTAGCGAATGAGTTGTGAGATGTAAACTCCATATGCTGGTGCTTTTGTAATGTTGCTACAAAGAAAGGGGAAGGCGACTATTGGAAAATTGAAGTCATCGCGTTTGTCATACAGGCTAGTTTGTAATGTACCTCTGTTGTTCATTTCTTGATGAAGATCAAGGAACGAAGCCGATGTGGAAGTATATGTAGTATCCTTAATTTCAAGCTCTTTTTAAATAAATAAGATGAAGAAAATCACCAAAGTGAGGGTTGTTTAATGATAAAATATCATCTATATAACGGAAGCTGAAATTAAAGGACTGGGCCAGTTTTTTGTCTTTATTTTGAAGAAGCCCTTCAATGAATTCAGCCTCATAAGAGTGGAGAAACAGATCGGCTAAAAGAGGTGCACAGTTTGAGCCTATTGGAATTCCAATGGTCTGTTGAAAAACAAGTCTTCTAAACTGGACAAATATATTGTCGATCAAAAACTCTAACATGTTTATCACTTCTTCCTCTGTGTATTTTTTCTGTGATTTTGAGTCGTATTTTACAAAGTATGCTTGTTCTCTGCCTATGACAATGTACTTATATCTTCGTTAGCCGTTCTTAAGGGAGAAACATTTATGTATTATATCTTTCAGCCGAGATTTCAGTTATTCATGAGGAATGGTAGTATAAAGTGTGGAGAAGTCAAATGTTTTAATGCTGTTGCAATGCAATAATGATCTAGATTTCAGGATGTCAAGCAGATCTTTCGAGTTTTTTTAGATCCACATTTCATTTACACCACTTCTTGAAAAGCTAGTATCACAGTATTTTTGAATGCCCTCTTTTACGGCTGTCAAAATGGGGGTTAAAAGCTTAGTAAGAGGTTTTAAATTGGTATCAGCATTTCTTTTTTTAGCTCACCTGGCTATGACTTTTTTTCAAAAATCTTCTCTGAAACCACTAGGCCAATTTAATCCAAACTTTGTCTTGGTCATCATCAGGGTATGTAGTTTAAAAAATGTGTTCGGTGAAGGTGAAGTGTTAATTGGAAAAATGTTAAGCATATCAAGATCTACATAATCTAAATTTTTTTAATGAAAATCCAAATGCCTGTGTAGAAGTTATTGACGGCTTTTCATCCATTTTTTTTTCAATGCCATATGGTTTAATGGGTTATTTCCATTTAAA
Organism: Modiolus philippinarum; assembly: GCA_002080025.1. Taxonomy (NCBI): domain Eukaryota; kingdom Metazoa; phylum Mollusca; class Bivalvia; order Mytilida; family Modiolidae; genus Modiolus; species Modiolus philippinarum. The sequence goes on from MJUU01042487.1 coordinate 27,205, forward strand.
TTCTGTTTTCAAATCTTCTTTAGTTTATTTCTCTCTTAAGTTTTAGAGAAATTCCCAGATATCACTTTATTAAAAACAATTATTTGTTACATAATCAAGAGCTAAAAAAAGTGTTTTTGTGCAAATTTTTACATTTTTTTGCAAAAATACTAACATAATCTTTACTTATTTCACATCTTAATAATTTTTGTATATAAATGTATATTGTGTATAAAAAAGATTATTGTTTGCCTATTATGCTTATAACTTTTCCAGATAAATTTTTAAATAGTATCTTGGCTTCATAGCATGCATTGACTTTCAAAGTAATCTGGCTATGCCATGATGAGGTACTGCCTTTACTATATACGTGGTCTGTCAGTCGAACATTTTTCATTCAAACATCTTCTTCTCTGAAACCACTGGGCCAATGGGAACTAAACTTGGTTAGGAGGTCCCCTTAAAAAAAAATGTGTCTTGCAAGTAAACACGCCATTCAAAATGGCCGCCAGTGGGATCTTTGTAGAAAAATGGACGCTATATTCAAAGATCTTCTAGTCTGAAACTACTGGGCCAATTGAAACCAAACTTGGTCAAAATGGTCCTTAGGTGGCCAATTTTTTTTTAAAAAGTCTGGCAAGTTCATATCATATCCAATATAGCACCCAGCTGGAAGCGCGGTATTAACAATGGACCCTATGGTAAAGCACTCAAAGATCTTCTCTAAAACCACTGCGGCAATTAGAACCAAACTTGGTCAAAAGAGTCCTTGGGTGGTCCTGTTTGAAAAATTGTGTCCGGCAAGTCCGCACTCCATCCAAGATGGCCGCCAGTGGGGATTTGTCAAAATTGGAAAATATTGCAAAATCGTCTCCTCTGAAAATACTGGGCCAATTGGAATCAAACTTAGTCACAATGGTCCTTAGGTGGCCCCTTTTAAAAATGTGTTCGGCAAGTCCACATCATATCCAAGATGGCCGCCTATGGGGAACGTTGTTTTAAAATTAGACCCTATAGGGAAACATATTCAAAGATCTTCTCCTCTGAAAGTACATGGCAAATTGGAATCATACTTGATCACAATGGTCCTTACTTGGTCCCCTTCATACAATGTGTCCAGCATCTCCGCATAGCATCCAAGATAGCCGCCAGTGGGGAATTGTCAAAAATTGGAAAATATTGCAAAATCTTCTCCTCTGAAAATAGTGGGCCAATTGGAATCAAACTTGGTCACAATGGTCCTTAGGTGGCCCCTTTTAAAAATGTGTTCGGCAAGTCCACATCATATCCAAAATGGCCGCCTATGGGGAACGTTGTTTTAGAATTGGACCCTATAGGGAAACATATTCAAAGATCTTCTCCTCTGAAAGTACATGGCAAATTGGAATAATACTTGATCATAATGGTCCTTACTTGGTCTCCTTCATACAATGTGTCCAGCATGTCCGCATAGCATCCAAGATGGCAGTCAGTGGGGAACATTGTTTAACCTTGGACCCCACGGTAAATCATTCAAAGATCTCCTCTGAAAATACTAGGCCAATTGGAAGCAAAGTGAGGCACAATGATCCTTAGATAGTCTTCTTCAAGAAAGATGACAGTCGGTCTAGGCCCCATCAAAATAGCTGCGAATGGGGAACATAGTTTAATTTTGGATTATATAACATCAATGTCTATGAACAAATTTGAAAATGAGACCCTTAAACGTTAGGATTATTTTGACTCAAGTGTCAGCCATGGCCCAGGTGAGCGATGCAGGCTCTTGAGAGCCTCTAGTTTTCATACACTCCACTAAAACGGTTTCTTTGTCTCAGTACATTTACTCAATTTCCCTTCATTACTTACTTTCTATCTAATCTTTATGATGTAATAATCAACGAAGGGAAATGGAGTAAATGCACGCGAGACAGTCTCTACATTTACATGGTAAAAACAAGTAATGAAATAACGCTTTTATTGTTGTTCTTCATCTTCAAGTCACCATAAGGCCTTCAACAATGAGTTTTGCTTATACCTCACAGTAAGTGAGATCTTGATGATTTAAACTTCCCAGTTGTCAGCAATATACCTAATTCTTCATCCTACAAAGTATATATATTTAATTGTTAATTCATAACTGTACCCTCTTGAAAAGAAACTTCTTGGACAGTTATATGTTAAGCCTACAAATAGTTAAGATACAAATATCATTGATAGAACGAAATAAAGTGTTGGTTTGACAAAGACATTTTAAGCTCGATTCCATGTCTAAAGTAAAAGTAAGTGAGAACCGAATCGTCTGTCAAAAGGATGAACAATCCATAGACCACGGCAACCTTGGAAACATTAAGAAACAAAGACACCACACGAGTACTGGACAAAAAAGAAAAATGAAGACACACATACAGATGAACAACACGGACTTACCGTGGATTGACTGTGACGGATTCCGTTATACGGAGCTAGACATGCTTACCATTGTCACTCACTTTTTAATGAGAATGTTCATAATTCAGTTTTGTTTCGAATATTCTCTTCGTGATGTTCGTATATATTATACATAATGTCTTCTAGTGTACTCATGTTGTCATGTCTCTCCACTTCGATTTATGTATACATCGCTCTTTTGGTATTCTACTTCGGTGCCCAAACTACTTTTACGTTTCCAAACCAATAATTTTGATGGTCAGTACATTTATCCCCGCACCTGATTTAGTTTCCAGTGGTTCCGGCTCCACAGTAGACAGGCGCATCCACAGTTGATGGAAAAGGGAAAGCCCTGTCTACGTGGGATAGTCATGTCATGATATGGAAATGCTGACCGCAAACCATTGTAGCCAAACTGTGTGGAAAAACGCCACGCTCAATGCGGTATAAAGACCTCTTCTATATTTCTCTAAGGCTAATTTCCTGCCCCTACCCATTTCTTCCCTTTTCAAGTGACAATCAAAAGTCATCGCCCCGGTTGTCCCTTCCACCTTTATTTTTTTCTTCTTTCACTTACATTTTTTTTAATTGATTAACTTGTTCTCGTCCTGATATAGCTAGAATATTTCTCACTGAACGTTAAACTAACTAATTAATCAATTGATACATTTATTACGTTAATTGCAACAATGACACAAATTGCGACATTTATTATACTGCATCACACGACACTTGCCAGAAATAAATCGTTCCTTTTTTGAAACTTTATTTTCAAACAGGCACACATAAAGTTGCTTACCCTGCAAACGCATCTCCTCTTTCTTCTTTGCGGAGACCATGCGATTTATCCCAATACTTAGAATTTAACAAAGACAAAGCTGTCAATTTGAAAATTCAAACCCCACGTACAGGAGTAACAATTAATATGTGAGGAAAAAAAGGGTTACATTCATTGATAAGCTACTCTTTTACGCCAACAATCTTAGATTATTGATATAAAGGGAAATGGCACTAAATAAAACCACTATGCATTGTACAAAAAAGCACAAACGAAACATTTCAATGAAACAATGCTATGGGAGTCACCACATCATCGTGTAACCGGAGAGCATGAATCTCCTTACAAAATTGACTAATGTCAACTCCGGGGATCGAAACCGGGACCTCTAGCACATCAGCCAGCCGCCTAACCGAATGAGCTAAAGAAATAATCCGTTAGATCTGTCGATTTTTACTGGCTATATATCTACTACCTACTACAACGCAGGTAGGCTGTCCTGTCACACTTCCCCCACCTCGAGAGTCATCATACTTGCTATGTATGACTCTCAACACAAATCACAAATAAACCCTGATTAGCTCCTTCTAACCACCGTGGGTTTTTTGCTGGGCGCCAAATGTAACCGGATAGCATGAATCTCCCCACAAAACTGATAAGGTCACCTCCGGGGATCGAACCCGGGACCTCTAGCACTTCAGCCAGCCACCTAACCGAATGAGCTAAAGAAATATTCCGTTAGCTCAGTCAATTTTTACTGGCTATATATCTACCTATTACAACGTAGATAGGCTGTACTGTCACAATCGAAACATATGGAATGTCGTTGTTAAAAATGAAAACTGGCGTTCTCAACTAAATTCACGTCTTCCCGGATTTGACTTTACCGATTCTGATTTTAACCCGGATTGGCCCACTAACAGTGTGAATATATATATATATTTCAATATATTTTCTGTAAATATACATGTTTTAACAATTTTATTTGCATATTCTTCAGAAAACAAGATTTTTCAAGTCTAAATAACAACAACCGAGCGAAACTTTCCTAGCATCTATATTTATATCACCTAACTTCTCTCATAATATACGACGAAAGTTGTACTGCATCATATAATAAAAGATAATAATATCATAAAAGTGATCATTGTTGTGTAACGATTACTGAGATGCCTCTGAACAAACGAATGGAAAAATGTTAAAGCCTTGCGTACGGGAATTGTACTAAATTCTATGAACTTAGCTTTCAGAAAACCGCTTCCGATAACGAAACAGAGAAAAAAATGTCTTCTCTTTGGAACAACTGTTTTTATCTGGTTAAAAAACTTTCACATAATATTTACTGATAATTTCATGATTTACACTTGCACGTAAAATAAAAATTGGCGGTCATCGGCTATATAAGCGCGTTATCTGGCTTGTAAAAACCAGCTACTTTGGTTGAATGATAGGGAAAATTAGCAAATTTTAACACAATTTTCATTTATTTACATCACATAGAATTCTATAAAATTTTGTAAAATATAAGCTAATATTATTTCCTTCGATTTGCAGGAAACAATTTGGGGCGAAAAACCGGTTTCTCCATTTATTTCTAAACAAATTACCTGCCCTCAATACTGAAAATGTTCGATACTCTGAATGGTTACTCAAAGAGGGGGCATAACTATTATAAGACATCCAAAATAATTACGCAAACATTCCATTTGTGAATTCCATTTTGTTTCTGATGCGCAAGAACGATGCGTTTTTTTAAACTCCCGTACTACCTTGAGACATTTGAGAGATGTCTTTACCAGATATGGAGTAAGAACTGTTGATGTTTGACATATTGAAAATTTAGAGTGTTTCAAGCCAATGACAGATTTGGAACATCTATATATAGCTACCAAAGTCACCAAGCAAATGTATCTGCATTGGCATGAATTATGCCTGAGGTTAAACGATTTCCCAATACTCGTAGAAACTAACAGACAATTCAATGCAAAATCACATAACATAACATTACTGATGCTTTACGGGACTTTGGAGATAGGAACTTTCGTATATTTGAAGGTGAACATGCGGAACAACAATAAAAGCGTTGTTCCTTTTGCTCCATATCCTGTCATTATGCTACTGTGGTTAGTAGTTCTGCCTTTTCTTAAAACATTCATGACAAAAATTTTACCTGGATACTACATTAAGCTTTTATTGTTTTTTTTTTGTTCTTCATCTTGAAGTGACCATGAGGCCTTCAACAATGAGCTTTGCTCATACTTCGTAGTAAATTAAAGACGGCCCCTAGCACCGGTTTGAGCGGAATTCTTCGCTGATTGTCGACCAACGCTACATACATGTCTTTTCTGGTCATGGATGCGGAATTGTCAGCAAACATTAATTAAACTGACAGAGTGCTTTTACAATCACTGTTACCCGTTGTCCGACGAAAGCACTAGTGTCTTCAGCTAGTGGACGATTACAACATATAGTCAAAAACCTGGCACTCATCAAGTCGATTGTAAGAAAACTTGGTATTATAAAATATTGAGATGTGGGATCTTTAAACAGGTGGTCAGAATTTCATTTTAAAATTACAAAAATAAATACTTAAATTTGAAGGTATGATAGTATATCCATGTGAGAAATTCTATCACAAACAAGTACACCATAACTGAAATATATAGAGAGAATTCATCTCTCGTACGGGGCATCTTTTTGCAGGAGGGACAAACTCCAGTCGAAAATGGTGAATGAAAGGTAATCTTAACCAGTAGCAGAAAGGTTTCAATAAAGTCCAAAGCCAATCAGTAATAACTTTACTGTTAGACTCTTTTCATGGGCGCGTGTGTATTGCACATTTTTTGTGTGTATGAAAATGATATATTTGACTAACCAGATACTGTAGGTGATTGTTACTACAGTGTCGATGATGTATACCAACAGCAAAGAATTCACACCAGACAGCAGTTTAAGAACCAAATTCTGTGGCTTTGATACTTGATACCCTAGTACATTGACAGAGGTGTATTAGTGTTGTTGCAATTTTATGAAATAAAAAAAACAAATAAAAATCATTTAAAAAACAAAGATAAAATTCATATATTGACATCTTATTTGATGTGCATCAAATAAACACTGAAATGGAATATACTACAACAATAAAAACAAGAAAAAAATTATATAAAAAGAAATGAAGAAAAAACTACATTGCATGGCCTAGTCAACACTTTCCATGGACATTGTACGTTTTATTAGATATGTTAGAGTTTCTCAATCAGATTCTCGAAAAAATGTTTTGCTTTTCATTCATTTTTTTTTCATTTCCTCCGTGAATTTTTCATCTGTCTTTGCAAAATTTTTCTCAAGTTCCCCAGTTGTTTAGCGATTCTTTCTCTGAGATGTTTTTCATTAACGAGACATTGCTTACTGATCTTGCTGCATTATCCCCGTCATGTTCCGCTTCATCAACTTCATGATTGCTTACACCATTAAATTGTTTTTATTTCTACTGTGCCAAAAGAACTCATTAATACGACGGGCTTGAAAGTAAGATCGTCCTTTAAGATGTTATTCATTTCAGATTCAAAATAAAAATGTTTTGGTCGTTTATTTCCGGTTCTTATGGCTTCGATTAAGTATTTTCTATTAGGGTATAAAAAGTCCTTAGCAACCATATAATGATGAATTTAAAAAAGTAGTGATGTCTTTGAAAACCGGGAGTGATTTTTTTTTGTCCCTAGCAACCGAAAAAATGTCGCTTTATCAACCATGTATATTTGAGTTTGAAATGATGAATACAGTTAGAGATATTTTTGAATACCTGAAATACTTTTTTATCCCTAGCAACCGAAAAAAGGTCCTTAGCAACCGTACATATACCAGTTTATCTCAAAACCGTTACAGATTGCTGATCAAATATATTGGAGAAAATGTGTGTCTTATCAAGGCCTAAATTTTGTTCAATAGTCCGACGGTTTTGGACCTATGGCCTAAAAACCGCATTTCGGGATTCGATTTGGGTGCTTTATTGATATCTCAAAACCATTTGACATGGAAAGAAACTATAAATTGGAAAAATGTTCAGTACAACACGGTCTGCAAATTGGTATCAAGGTCCAAGTCCCTAATAACAATATTATTTTCTATAAAATTCCTTAGCACAATAATAGATACGACATAATTGTGATGTTTTTGAAAAAAGGGAAGTGAATATTGTGTCCCTAGCAATCGATGAAAGTTCTAAACAAACAAAATGACGCAGGAAAGACCTTGCAATTGTTCTCTGAACAATTGCCTTTTTAATTATTCATGTAATTCTAGTGAATTATTCTCCCTATTAATTACAAAAGAAACATATTAGCTTGATAAAGAGAAACCCTTCATCATTTGTCCTAGAACAAAAACAATAGATGCACTGCCAAGAAATGTTATTGATTATTTGAAGAAAGCCTACGATACTTTAAATATTGGCAAAAAGGGGGAGTACATATAACTGAAGTTAAGGTACCCGAAGCCAAGGAACTGAATAAAGAAAATTAATAGTGAATACTTCTTGATAGAGTGTATAAAGAAACATTGTATGAAAAACTAAATTGGGCAAAAATAATAAAAGGGATGATGCCATTCTTTAACAATGCTTGCCCATGTACTTTTGATCGGTCTTCGACTTTTATTTTGAAATAATATGCTCAAATTTCACGATCATATCATTCAACTCAAACTTGGTTAGTCTTGACTTCATACGTTTATATATTTTTCAAGGTTTTATACTAAGCAAATTGTTAGTCATTTCATGTACTGCGTATTTTATAATAAAACAGGAAAACGAAGACACTGTTAAAGTCACCGTGCATGATATTACTTAAACTTAAAAGTAAACAAAGAATCAATAGAGATAAAACTTAATAATAAATACAGTACTGTAGAATAATTTTTAACTTAAAAACCTTAAAAATTCCTGAACCTGTTTTTATTCAAATTAAATACTTATATTTGTTTATTTAAAATGGGTGTCTAAAATAAGATGACACGCGTAAATTTGTCTATCTATAGTTCAAGATCATATCGCAACCCTTCCAATGACATTTAGTCATCAATTTCAAAAACATTTAAGTTAATTGATACTGTTGAGTAAATTCAACTAATTGTTTCCCGGTGTATGCCACATTCTTTAAATTGTAAAGTAAATATTTGTGACGCAATTTTGAAATAAATTGTCAGGACTTAAGAATTTGCATTATCAAATTCTAAAATGCAATGAAATAAATAACCGAGGTCAGCGTATATATCAATCTGTAAGGGTATCCACCGGTTCACAAAATATATAATGAACACAAACGTAGTGGTTATTTGTTCGTTTATTTATTTGTTATTTATTTCCGTAATGACTTTGTACAAATGTATAACCAGATGTTCTACTTATATTTCAACAAGTCCAAAATATTTTGAGTTATCACTCACAGGGCTTGGTCCGTAGATTCTTAGTTTTCAGTGTACATATTGTACCCACATCTATATGGCACGCCGTTTTCATATTTATTCGGTATTTAAGATATCTTATATAATATATAAGATATCTCATATATTATATTAGATATCTTTATTAATATATAAGACATAGATAACGAAGAAACAGGCCCAAGTCCCTTATTTTTTCAAGAAAATTCTTCCGCCATATCACAGAGAAATTTTATTCTAACACATAAACAACACTGCAAGTTTTATAATATTTTGTTGTAAGGGGGTTCGCTACACCAGTTGAAAATAAATAGGATTTCATATAAATGTGATTTTTTGTTAGAAAATTAAAAAAGAAGTACTTTCAGTGAAAAAAAAATCGATAGGTTAATGATCTTGTTTTTGAGATATAAGTGATTGAAAATTTAGCGGGAAACTGAACTCCTTGGATTTTTCACAGGATTAACATAAGCAAGGTTTAAACATAATGAATGAATGTGACAGAATAAATAAAATTTAATGATTTTTTTTACAGAATGCTTAAAAAGATGTGTAAAATGATATTATGGGAAAAAATAAGGGGGTCCGTGGGCAAAAAATTATTATGCTTTTAAATGGATAAAACCCTAGAATTCCGAAAATCTGACAGAAATTCTAAAACATAAGGAGCGAACATCCCTAAATTGAAGCCAAATTGACGACCAATCATTTCTTGGGATTACTTGTGGTTATATTGTGATTTGTCTTTCTCTTCAACGATAAAAAGAAATATTTCCCTTATTTTGTTTCCATCATTAAAGTAAAGTCTAACTATATACATGCTAATACTCACTAGTATAGCGCCGAAGGTCCAAACTCTGGAGTAGAGCCTCTTTAGCAACAAATTTATACCTCTTATACAGGTTATTAGTATTATTAATGTTTATTGTAATGTAAGAGCTGTTTATGTAGAAATATAAATGTCTCCGAATGACGAAGCGATGAAAAAAACATCTTTTTAATGCTACTGTCAGCATAAAATTAAGGAATAGGAGCTGGATTTGAACCAATAGGGTCTGTAAGTTCCGTCATGTGACTCACGAGAATCCACGATAAACCGGCAATTCGAAAACGTTTCCCGTCGAAACATGACGTCTGAGGATTATGACGTTCAAATTTTTGTTTGAAACGTCATATATCTTTGTTTAAAATGTAACTTCTGGGTACAGTTTTTAGTCCCGGAAGTACCAAAATTGTACGAGACTTACAGGCCCTATACGAAGGCAGCCACCTACCAATACTCACGCCAATATACACGACAACGTACACCTGTAGCAAGGTTGCGGTAAATTTGTGCATTCTCGTCGAAGTTGAAGATACACAAGGTATAATAAAAATTAGAAACGATCAAGGAAAGCTTATCTGAATTAAGAAACAATAATATCGAGAAAGTATCTGTTATTGATTGCAAATATGGTAAGGCGAACCGCAAGGGTCTAAATCACTTTTTGCATTTGGTTATAAGTATTTCCATATTTGCTACTAACCTTATAACATAAAATTTGCTTTACAGATTTTACGAATGATCTTTGCTGTACAGTGGTATACAGTTTTACGTGATCGAACAAAAAAAAACATGCACACGCGCAACTAAAATATGGCAATACTTTGTGTTTATAAAGCCTAGTAAACGACCAAATAAAATCAAAATTAAGAAAAAAAAACAGCAATTGAGATTTGACATAATGGAGACAAAACGAACAAGAATGCCACAAAACTATAAGCAAAAGAAGTATGAAACCCCACAATATTGAATGCATCATCCAGTACTCTGGGCTCGATGCGTGGCGTTGGTCACATTTCCAATAGAAAGTATGTATTGTTTAATGTTAAAAAATGGATAACAGGAAACACCTACAATGGCCGAAAATTATAATCACATGCAACAATTTGCAAGGAAACTACACAAGAAAAACACGTATAAGACAAAAAACAAACGTAGACAACGATAGGAGCTCGGGACAGCCGGACTTGGTACCGGCACTAGCAAAAGCCAGCGGTAGGATTAAACCGATTTATGGGTACCCAAACCTCCCTTTTATCTGTCCCGTTTCCCTATAGTATAAAAACATACGAATAAAACCCAATACAAGTAGACTACTAACTCCATGACCACAATCTTGAAAGGAAAGAAAAAATACAATACGTAATTTAGAAAGATGGATCAAGGGGTGCTCGCTGCTAAACTGCCGGCTAGCTCAAGAAGCCTAGTCTGCTGGTAGAACACTGTCGCACTACGGAAGAAAAATCAAACTCAAAACTTCCCGGAGGGTTTGGTCAAGAATCATCATAAATTTCAGTAGACATCGGCTAGTCCGGATATACTAAAAATATCAATATTCAATAGTGAATTGAAACATTGTCGCGGTCTGTCTAATCATGGTAACGACCTAAGTTTTTTAATTGATTGAACACATTTATAAGTTGTGGGGTGGCATTTTGCCTCCATGCGAACTAAATCCTGGTACAAACTTCAGGCGAATGAATTGTAAAATTTAGACGCCTTATGACGTGTATTTCTGCTCACGGGAACGGAAAGTTACTTATTAAAAAGTCAAAATTTTCATACTTTATGTAAAGTTATGTCTTCAGACAACCAGAATTATCAATGTTTCGGTTATAATGAATGAAGTGATATGGAGAAATGCAAATGAGACAAAGTCTCTACAAATATAATTCAAATTCTGATTTAGAATAAGTCGGATCTTTGCTTTGACTCTTTAATATTGCATTGGGTTTTCAAAAAGGGTCCGAAATTTTGCCATTCTCTGTAGAATTGTAATTTAAATGCAAGTTTGAAAAAAAAACAGCTGGAGTCATTTATATATCAATAGTGGATGTATATCCGAAAACAGACCCGAATAATGGTGCTTTATTCGATAAAGCACTATACAATGCATTTACAATAAAAATTTTGAAATATCTTCGAAATTTAGATTTTCAACACATTATAATACAATTTTGAGACCTGAATTTGAATTAATACATTAATTGTTGATATAAGCTGAGTGTTTTGCTTTAAATTACAAATTATCTTGTCAGATGCAATCCTGTCTCAAGAGACAAGACATTACAACGGATATACCGTAGATATGCTTCTGAATTAATTACATGTTCATTTGTGGTATTTAAATCGCATACATGACTTTGAAGTTCATGGCAAAGTATGTGTACAAATATAATTTGAGATAACATCTTTTTTTAAATGGTTTTAGATAAATTAAATCAAAACTGACGTTTAAAATCAACTACATTCTTTCAATCCTGCATATAATACTATATTATATCATGCAGATTCACACCTTGCTTTGATATGCTTGCAACGTCATAAATCATCAAAGGAATTTTAATTAGACTCCTCTGCAGTCTAGGGTGGCTACTAGACTATCGGCCTATAGTACGACTTATTAATCATTAATTAATCAACATTTAAAAACTGGACTAAGAACTCGGACTACCGTTTGTCTCAATAAGACACCTCCAGTTCTGGGCACTTTTTACAAATTTATTCTTGAAGTCATTTATTCATGAAGTCAAATTCACGCAAGGGATGGCCCACAAAAAATTACCACCCAAAATCCTTATGTTTCAGTTTCCTTTCCGTAGTTAAACAATCCTCCACTTATGGATAAGCTATGCCTTGTTTAGCAATAACACAGGTAAATATACCTTACATTATATTGATGTATATATATATCCTATTAGCCGTTTCAATCTCCACATTACGAGAAAAGCCGTTTGAAATGTGTATGGTATAATATATCGTAATTATCCCATACTTTCGAATGAAATTACGGGGATATTGTCGTTGGCCTCCTCCGTCCGTCCGTCTGTCCGTCACAAATCCTTGCGACGCGAACTTCTCCTACATTTTTGGATTTAGGGTTTTAATTTTATTATAGAACTGTTGCATATATGCATCAGATGCGCAATAAGCTTTCGGATTTTTGATATTGGTCTTGGTGCAACTAAGAGGCCCAAAGATGTGATTGATTCCTGTTCCAACTTTGGTAAATTTCCTGAAAATGTCAAAGACTGATATTTTTGGACATTTTGAAATATAATCTTATATTTTGGCAAGTATTTTGAAAAAATAAAAATTCTTAGAATTTAGAATTCGATAAAATGATTCCAAATTCCCTGAAAGTCTCAAAGACCACTTATTTTTATAATTTTACATAGCAACCATACTTTAAACATTTGTTTTGATAAGGTCAATCATTTTCACCAATTGGATTTAAATATATTTGATTCCAATTTTGGTAAAGGTAAATTTCCTGAAAGTCTGAAAGACCACTTTTTTTGGAATTCTACCTAGCAACTATACTGTTAGGATTTGATTTGATTAGGGCAATTATTTTCACCAATTTGATTTCAAAAATAATTGACTCCAAATTTGGTTAATTTCCTGAAAGTGTTAAAGACCTCTTATTTTTGGAATTCTACCAAGCAACCATACTGTAAGGATTTGTTTCGATTAGGGCAATCATTTTCACCAATTTGATTTCCAAAAAAATAAAATGATTTCAAAGTTGGTAAAATTCCTGAAAGTGTCAAAGACCACTATTTTTTTTAAATTTTATATTGAAACCATAGTTCAAAAATTTGCTAGAATTGGAAGAAACATTTTCAGTAATGTTTGATTTCCAAAATATTTGAATCAAAGTTTGGTAAAATTCCTAAAAGTCTCAAAGTCTACTTAATGTTTGGAAATCTGCCTAACAACAATGTATTCTTGAAACAGTGACTATCAACAATCAAATTTAAAAATGTTTAGAAAAATTATGCCCAGGGTCTATAACTGTGTTCTGTGTCAAACAGGGAGTGCGGGGATTACTGTCGTTTCCGACAGTAATTACTCTAGTTATTTGATTGTTTTTTCTGTGATTGTTGTAAATTACTATCACTTTATTAATAAATCTCCAAACGAATACGGGAGCAACAACCAATGCCATATACCTAGAACAGATGGCAGCATAAGGATCAAACACACAGAGGCAACAAATTATTATGCCGAAAAAAAAACATAATACAAGCTCTGCAAAAATAAAGCAATAACAGTGTGAACACCTGAACTACCAGTATCCACTTGGACCTCGGAAGTCGCGAAGTACTGAGCATTATTTTGTCATCTAAATTCTGATTGGTTATTCATTTGGCGCCATTGGAACCCGAGTAACCCTTACAAATCCCAGAGTACCTAGAATTTGACTCTTCAATATAGCGAAAATAAATTCGACCAATCAGATTGGAGTATTTGCAAAAAGTTTTATCAAGGCCACATATCGCCACTACTGGAGTCGAATTAGAGTTTTGATCAGGTTATGCTCAAGTGGAACTCGAATCTCTACCTAAGTTCCCGGGAGTATCAACAGGTACTCCGGAAGGGTAGGCATGATCTGCTGCATAGGCGGTACCTGTCACTCAGCCATCTAAGATAAGGTGGTGGAATATTAAGTGGCTGCTTCTTGGTGAATGTCATTTTCTAACTGTAAAAAAACAAATAAAATCCATGGTACATGTTATTTCTATAACCCTAAAAACAGAATCAATGTGAAAGTTTTAAAAGTATCTTTATCCCTATACTAACAATAACAAAGTCAAATCTATATTGCAAACATCAACAACGATGCAAAAAATAAAATATCAGTGATTTACAAATACAAGACAACACAGAAAACAAATGCACAGAAAGTGTAAACACCTGCTGAAACTGTGGAATGTCATCAGGTGATCCGGAAGGGTAACCATGATTGTTCAAGGAGACATGTAGAAGAACAACAATAAAAGCGTTGTTCCTTTGCTTGTTTTTTACCATGTATTTGTAGAGACTTTGTCTCATGTGCATTTACTCCATATCCTTTTATTCACCATGTAGAACATGTTCATGCGTCAGCCGTCACGCTGTAAATGAAAAATCCGGAGCAATGTCAAAACTCTTCAGTGGTGAGATAGACACATTGTAAGGATCCGTCAAATCGTTATGACGACCATCATCCGCGTGACTGAAAGTGAAATTAAGTCTTGTACACTGAAAGTCATTCCAAATTCACCTTTGTATATGAGTGTATGAACAGGTGAAGACCATTTAAAAGCGCTTTCAGTTATCTGTTTCAGTGTTGTGTTTTCGTGTATTTTTTTTTCTCTAATGATATGTCAAGTTTAAACCGGTTTTGACTCGTTGGATAAATTTTCTTTATTCAACGTATGTTGAATAAAGCCCTATGCTATTTCCCGCCAAATCTATTCGGAATACAGTTCTCGGTGTTTATCATTGATCATAAGAGAAAAAGATTACACCACTTTATCCCGATTATTACCATATTTTATCCACTCTCGATAGTTAAATTTTAAAATTTGAAAATGCTCGGCAAGCCTCGCAATTAAAATTTTAAAATTTAACTATCTCTAGTGGATAAAATATGGTAATGAACGGGATCTTGTGGTGTAATCTATATTTATTCTGTTGCAAACATTAAAGTAAATTACATTTGAGCACCTTATATCTTATTCTTTTTTGTCTTTAATATTCTAAAAAAATGTTCTTTTTTTCAGAACAGGTGTTCAAAATACAAAAAATACCGAAGCTGCATAAAAACAGTAAATTTCGTTATGCTGTACACGTGTTTCAAGGAGTAACCTCTCATCAGCAGCATTAAAATCAAATAATATGGAAAGCCATAACCCAAAAGTTGTCAAAAAAAGAAGTACTTATTTCTAAAAATATCGATATAGGAAGCCAAATCCAGTACCAAGGACATCTACCGAGTGCCATACACGGAATGAAGCCTCAGTATTTTTAAGTGGTTAGTATTTTGATAAAAACTGTAAATTTCTATAAAACGCAAGGAAAATTTTTCATGTCAGACAAGTCTGACTATTGGGCTTGTGAATACCCTCTCGGACCTCTGGTCCACCAGCAGTGGCATCGACCCAATGGTTCAAAATACAAAAAATAACGAAGCTGCATAAAAACAGTAAATTTAGATATGCTGTACACGTGTTTCAAGGAGTAACCTCTCATCAGCAGCATTAAAGTCAAATAATATGGAAAGCCATAATCCAAAAGTTGTCAAAAAAAGAAGTACTCATTTCTAAAAATTTCTAAGAAATTCAACATTGCAATCATATCTAGAAAAAGTAACAGATTTTTTTTTACTCAAGATTGAAATAATCTCTTGTATGAAAGCCGGTCTGAAAGGAATTATTTCGATATAAGGGAACTTTGTTTTCGAAACTTTCAAAATTGAATAGTTGTATTCATCACTAGTTTCACAAAAGACGGGGCTTCGCTTCACTTAAACAATTGCAAGCTATTTTCTATTATCATTATCAACGCAGTATCGAGATACAAGCAATATCAAGAAAGCCTTGGCTTTTACTTTATAGTACATATCACAACAAAGGTATAGTTGATTAACCTAGCGCTAACCCTTTTAGATGATTTGGATTTTTTTAATCTAATGGTCCATCTACCCATTGACAACACGCAAAATATATATCATTTAGATCCGCCAATTTAATTTTTAGTTGAATCCAAATAAATAAGAAATCTTTTCTTCGCGTCCAGACAGAGCCGATATGATTAGCATATTGTTTGTATTGGGTAAAAGTTCGTTGTCTCATCAATATTTAGTTTTTCTTTTTTTTTCATTTTATTATCATAATATTTTTCACATTCGTCATAATCATTGGTCATTACCGTAATAATGTTATACGTATTTTAACATCTGAATATTTATGACTTAAAAACCATACAAAATATAGTCGTATGTGGTGATTTAAATGATAATAAATACAATAGTTATCAAACCGTTTTATATTTTCAAATATATCAATATTTTCATCTTTTAATATCAAAAATGAAATAAAGAAATCTTTTAAAATTATTGAGGAATATCTCTCAAATTATATTAACCGTCTTAGACAATTCAACGCTTGAATGGCGTTTGTCGATTGCGTTACTTTAATAAAATAATATACAAATGCACATCAAGGTAAACTAAACAAAACATTGACTTATCCATGTTTGTAAAATATATATAGAGAACGCCTCTCTATCATCTAGGTAGTTTAAATACAGTGTATGTCACAGCCCGTTTTATCAAAGTTCAGATAAAATCGTTTGTAAATCTGTCCATCAAAGGGTTGATATATACATCGTGCATAGTGTCACATTTCCAAGTACTACTGTTTTCGGTGTTAGTTAATTCCACAGTGTGAGATTTATGTTCCCCTCGATGGCAGTTGTTATGTTTTTAACAGATGTTAAAGGATGATTTAAATAACTTATTTTTATAAATGATAGGATAGACTTTATATGGTTAAATTAGAAGGATTAAAAGACTAGATATTAAAACTACGATGATGAGGAAATTATTGAAAGTGCTATTTGTACAATTAATATTTTTACTTTCGTGCACATTTGCAAGGAAAATAGGGAGGAGTGTGAAATTAACTCATAGAGATAAACTAATGATAGTTAATTACCACAATGATATTCGACGATTGATATATGCTTCAAATATGCAGACGATGGTAAGTGCTGAAATGGTTTTGCATGGCTGTTTATAGAGCTTCAGCATTTCGAGTTGTCCTTTCATATATTGTTGGATTCTATTTGATTGCTCTTCTTTTGCATCAATGTTGAATACACAGAATTTTCAATAAGCATTGCAAATGCCAAATTGTTGGTTAACTTAAAGAGTAAAGCATTTGTAAAACCCCCTAACTTTTTGTGAACGTACGCCATTTGTGCGCTGGAGAAAATCAAATCTTAGTGTCCTTAGTGGCATGCTATTGATAACACGGATTTGAGAGTGTTGCCAATGTATCATTCTTGTCAAGATATTATATTATTGGTCCCAAACGGGACATGGGTTAGTGCAAAGATTTTCTTCCGCTTTCATTTCTTTACATTCTGGCATTCAAATTCTTTTCTCGTCGGTGGAAATCAAGATGCCCCTTAATTTGTAAATATATTTTTATTTTGTTTATAATGGAATTCTTCTCCCTTGTCGTGCCTACGAGTTCTGAAATATGAATATTACGATATAACAGTACAGCCTAAGTTAAAATTCGAACACCACAATCAACGAAATAGTAATAAAGCAGCGAACTAATCCTTATAATTTTCATAACTTATATTGCAGTAATGTGCAGGTACATGTACATATAAAATGTTGTACGTCTATGTACATAAAACAAACATGATTTTGATATATATTTACACACTTAATATCTATAATGTTTAAATAACATGTCGCTTTAAAAAGGTAAATTTTAGCAGACAGTTCATGTGAATACATGTAAAATATGAAATAAAAATAAAAAAATGCATGCATACTATTATATAGACAAAAAATGAATAAGGTAACGAAGAAAGATTTTCCTTTCATTTAAATTGAATACTAGTAGTTGTTTTTCTGTGTTCTTTATTCAGAATTTTTATAGTATAAATCCATGCGTATTTAGTAAAGCTAATTGTTGAAGGCTTCATGGAGACTCCAAGATGAAGAACAACAATAAGGTTTTTTTCCCTTTCTTGGTTAACCATGTATTTGTAAAGATTGTATATCCTTCCACTATTAATGTATGTTTTTGTTTTATTTAAATTGTGATATTAATTTATAATCCTCTTGAACTCGATTTAATACTTTACAATCTGTCCCCATACAATGTAACTCCGTTTGACTTTTATTTCAATATTCAGTACGTTGATGCGACTTCTTGAGCCTATAGTATAGTAGATCACGCTTTTGGTGATTGGACTTCCAAGTGTTTTGGTTTTATCTGCACTGATGAGACGTAAGTTGTCGAAAATAAATTTAACAGTAACTTCGGTATTTTGTTATTTATTACCACTGGGCCGATGCCTCTGCAGGTGGACTGTTAGTCCCCGAGGGTATTCACCAACCCAGTAGTCAGTACTTCGGTACTGACCCGAAAACCGATTTTATTGAACCTTGCAATATCTAAATTTTACAAAATTTGTTTAAAACTAAGGAGTATCTCCCTCATGCATAGCTCTGTCCTTAGCTGAACTTTGGCTTTTCTATTTAGATCCTTTTGGGTATTTGTTCTCTATCAGCCTTTACACGTTTTTGGTGATTGGACTTCCAAATGTTTTGTTTTTATCTGCACTGATGAGACGTAAGTTGTCGATATGCGCATATGCTGAAAATAAATTAACAGTAACTTCGGTATTTTGTTATTTATTACCACTAGGCCGATGCCTCTGCTGGTGGACTGTTAGTCCCCGAGGGTATTCACCAACCCAGTAGTCAGTACTTCGGTGCTGACCCGAAAACCGATTTTACTGAACCTTGCAATATCTAAATTTTACAAAATTTGTTTAAAACTAAGGATTATCTCCCTCATGCATAGCTCTGTCCTTAGCTGAACTTTGGCTTTTTTATTTAGATCCTTTCGGGTATTTGTTCTATATCAGCCTTTACACGTTTTTGGTGATTGGACTTCCAAATGTTTTGGTTTTATCTGCACTGATGAGACGTAAGTTGTCGAAATGCGCATATGCAGAAAATAAATTAACAGTAACTTCGGTATTTATCGTTTAGGTAAACTCGCCTTATATTTCCAGGTTAAATAAGTTTCCCCTGTGAAACTTTGTCCATGGTGTAACTATTTTTTTTAATTAAGATATCGTAGGGACATTGGTTTTCCAAATCTTGTTTAAATAATAAAATACCGAAGTTACTGTGAATTTATTTTCTGCATAGGCGCATTTCTACAACTTATGTTTCTTCAGCGCAGGTGAAATCAAAACATTTGGAAATCCAAAACCGAAATATGTGTAGAACCTGAAAGGATCTAAATAGAAAAGCCAAAATCAGCTAAGGACAGAGCAATGCGAAAGGGAGATACTCCTTGGTTTTGAAGAAAATTTCCTGAATTTAGATATTAGAATTTTTCAAATGAAATCGGTTTTCGGGCCAGCACCGAAGTACTAGTTACTGGGTTGGTGAATACCCTCGGGGACTTAAGTCCACCAACAGAGGCATCGGCCCAGTGGTAATAAAGAACAAAATGCCGAAGTTACTGCGAATTTATTTTCTGCATATGCGCATTTCTACAACTTATGTCTCTTCAGTACAGATAAAATTTAAATAATAGGTTGCTGATCTATTTTTTGACATGCATGCACAAGTAATTATATGGCAGAAAACTGAGCTCCACTAATTTAGTAGGTTAAAAATAATCAAGGTCTTACCTCGAATGAATGCGACAAAATAAAAAGGATTTGTTGAATTTGTTTTTCAGAATGAACAAAAAAAATATGTAAAAGGAAATTCGAAATAATGAGCGCCTGTCGGAAAATCATACTGTAAACCAATCTGTAAAAATATGAAAAAGAAAGGAAATGGGGAAATTGTCAAGGAGACAACATCAAACGACCCAAAACAAAGCATCTAGGGGTCACCGTACGGTCTTCAACACAGTGAGGAACCTCACACCATAAAGTAAGCCCTAAATGGCCCAAAAAGGTAAAAAAGTGAATAAATCAACGGAAACAAACCACACCAAAGTAAGTATTCGCGGAAATTGGTCGTCACAAAAAATAGTTTGCTTGGTAGCACATCAGATTTGCCATGCAAAGTAATAAACTGAAACCTTTAAAGACTGGGCGGTATGGCATACCAGTGATTTCACTCTTTACAAGTTGCCTTGCATTTTCTAACTTGGCTTTCAGTCAAAACAAATCTTGATTTAAGGCTTGTAGGGTCTGAAATATTTACTTGATCAATTCAAATATTTTCACATTCTAACTTGATATACAAAGATTGGCTTGTAAGGAAATTCTGACTAATAATATTGACACTTGAACATTATGATCCAGTATTTATGTTACATAATAAAATGTTTGTTTTAAGCCCTACATGATAGTGTCTACATTTAATCACTCTACAAGAACAAAGTTTAGGTCAATTTTAAAGAGAATTTTTGTTTCGTAGTTAAAAATTATCTCTTATACAAAAATTTAGAGTAAAAAATGCATAAAACACAATTATTCTTAGAGGCAAATATATTGGAACCATGGACCTTGCATGAAAACAACCATTTAAAAACCCGAATAAGGGAAGTTGTTACCTTTATTTTCTGTTTGGTTTAAAAATGATGTCACATAAATGAATGCTCTAAATAATTGCGGCAAAATTAGTGGCGCATCCGCAAAAATGACTACAACTAACCATTTGTTGTACTGTACATTTGAACAAAAAGATTTCTGTGTGAGTGGTTGCGCCACTGTTATTTATTTCAAAAACTGATCTAAAATTATCAGAAATCATTCAAAATTCTTATCCTGTTACGACTTCAAAGATTGGTAAAAAATCGTTTCATAGCTAAAATTTGATTTGATTATACAGTTTATTAAATCTTTGCAAAAAACTATCTGGGGCCAAGTTCGCCAGTTAGACCTGTAAAATTCTGTTGAATTGGGCAGGACAGTACTCCAAAAGCACTGAACCACACTTGCGTGAACTACCATGTTAAACAAAGTTTGCGATAACTCTCATTGATTTTTGTTGCACGAAACTCGCCTTACATGGAGTAACTGGAGAGTCTTTCACAAGTTAGATAAGAATGACAATCAACTTCACAATGTAACAAGATGCCTATTAAAAGCAGAGTGATATAATTTAATTTATTGTAACATTTTGATAGTTTCTGTTGACCTGTCATCCGACTTTGACACGACAAATTTGAGACTTGGACAATTGGTTATAATTAGATGTCATATTTCAGTTTCGCCCATCTTTTAGATTTTTATTATTGTTAAAAAAACATAAACTAAATTTTAATAGCTTTGTAACATGAATCTTTTCACACACTTATGTATACCTTGACCAAACACATAACTGCAAAATATACTAAAGTCACATCAGTAAAATTTAACCATATCAGTAAATACTATGTTTTTTCAGGCTCTAAAAAGTTTTGAATGAAGAGGCTATCATAAAATGATAAAAAAAATCTTTAACAACAAACTAGAAAGAGAAAATTTTGTTTCACTAACGGAAGCTCCTTAATTACTTGAGAATTCTATTTCGGCCATTTAAGAACGAAAACTCTGTTTCCAAATAAAGTGACAAAGACATATTTCTGCTTGGTTTTGGAAATAGATCTCCTTATTGACTAGTAGTATGGCCATTTTAATACTTTTACCTCCTAGATATTAAATTAATACGTGCCACATTTGACGTAATTAGCAGTGGAACATGACTATACATAGCCTTTGGTGTCCATTTATCCCATTTACAGTGTTTGAGAACCAAAACCACTTTTTTGCGATTGCATGAATACAATGTACCATTTCAACTGGTAGTTGATTTACTTTTGGAAAAGACATTGTTTTATAGTTGACGTTTATTATACTCGCATAAATTTTGTATTTAGTTTCTAAATCTACTTTTACGAATTCATTTGAGATGGTTTATTGCATATTTTCAAATGAAAACGAATCCTAAATATTAACATTTTAGGTATGTGTACTACAGAGCACCCCTTTCACTATGCTATAACAAGATTTTTTACTCACATGAATAAAAAGCAAAATGAATATGTTTCTCGGTGGTGGTCATAGTTACTTTGCTGGAAATGATGAAACTGGATATAAATAACATTAATAATAAGCAAACTGAAGATTTATTTCCGTGTCCAGGGATGTTTTAAGTGTTACAGGTATTTTGTTCTATCAGCTTTGGAACGCCAAATACATTGATTGATTGATTAAAATTTTACGTCAAGGGAATGATACTTCAGCTATATAAGGACGAGAATAAGTTAATCAATTAAAAACAATAAACGTAGAAAAAAGGGAACAAAGGTTGAATGGGCAACGAGTTCTGACTGCCATTGGAAAGGGTAGAAATGGGTAGGGGCGGGAAATTTAGCCTTCTATACGACACTTCGTGCGTCTGTTCTCCTTAGAGAAATATAAAAGATGTTTTTATACTGCATGGAGTGTGACTTTCTCCACACAGCTTGGCTACAATGGTTCGCGATCAGGCTTTCTGTACTATGACCTGATTACCCCGCATCGACAGGGCATTCCCTTATCTGACAACTTGGGAGGCGCCCAACAGCTCTGTAGCCCTAGCCCCTGAAAACGGATTAAGGTACCGGTGATAACTTAAAAAAATATTTCGGATTCTTTTAAGGTATTAAGATTCGTATACTCTAAACTCCATTTTTTTTTGGATAAACTGCAAATTACTCACGACGATGTCATTGTGCAATTTCAAAAGAATCTAATGACATGGCAATTGTATCATTAGCAAGAAAGTCGACAGGTGGATTAACTTAGTTAATTTCATTTATGGCTCAAGTACAAATGCATTTGTTTAAAAACCTAAAACTACCGTTAGATCAAACATAGTCATTATCAGTAACATTGTGTTTACCTGACTTGGTAACTAATTTCATATCTACATTATTTGTTGTGTAACTTATCAATGAATGTAACCCTTTCACCTTCAGTGGGTAAACTTGCAGATTTAACAAGTAATCAATCGACTGCGAATGAGATTTTAAAATAAATAGCGTGCACTTATAACACTTGTTTGTGTTTCTATCCAAATTCGGGGCGGCTAAAGATTAATATAATCTAACACCGATGTAGGTGCAAGATCAAGAACTTTCAGACATCCAATGGTAATATTTCTGACGAGGTTTTCCGAGTCAGACAACCATTGAAATCTTACCAGAGGTTGTCTGAGATTTCTATATAAGCAAACATGTGATTTTTGTACCACCAGACTATACCTGACATCCACCATGTCTTAGCATCTGACATGATAGACTGTAACCAATTAGACAATTGAACATAAAATTTGGCAATAAATTGTTTTAATATATTCTTGACATATAACAAGAGATACTTAAGATTTTAATCTGAGCCCATCGTTCATCAATGTATTATCTTTTTTAAAGCATGCATAAGGAATTTCAAAGTTATGTTTTCCCTCATTAGCCAGAATAAAAAGAAAAAATATTCATTGTAATTTTTACCGTAAGTCAGAGGTGGACATCAATGAATCGTAAATGAAAGTACCTGCAGTTGTGTCGGTCATAATAAAAAAAGTTCGTATTTGCCCCAAAAATTCCTATAAATTTTATATGATTTTGGTAAAAAAGAGGAAATTTGGCTTCCTACAAAAAATACCTCTCTACAAATAGGCGCGTGGGTAAACCATATTTTTAACTAGTTTGGCCTTATAACATTTTGCCATCGAGGAGAAAATTCAGTAAAACTGAAATAATTTAGTTCATTGACCACAATTTTCGTGTCACTTGTTAAATACAGGTAATTTTCTCTATACCTTCCAAATTATGTTAGACCTGACTGTCTAAAATCGTGATATACATGTTTTTACATTTTGTTTTTAAACGATGAAACATTAATGGATCGTGCGAAATCAATTGCATTTCAATTATAAATAATTCACCTTTTTTTTTATACATACTTCTCAATTAAACTCTTTTGATGACAAGTTATTGATGGAGTATTTTCACACATATATGTCTATTTTTTTTAATTCGCATATTCAGAAAAAGTTGAAAAAAAATTCAACCCTCTTTGAATTTTAATTTCACAACAATATCTGCTTATGAAATTAAGTTTCTCCACAGCAATACTTGCAGCTATCTTTGGTACTAACATTCGTATTACATCTCCAACTTCATCTATGTATACGACCCTTTACAATACATAGTAAAACAAAACAATTCTACAATCGGTAAATTCCTCTAGATTCTGCAAAGCAAATTGCTCCTGTCTCCAACCTTTGTTGCAAGCTGGGGTTGTGCAGAAATAAAACAGTAGTCTTTAGACCATTACTAAGATATTGATGCAGATGTTGAGTTTGATATCATAACTTTGGCCAAATCTGGAAATTTTCGTGGCTCGCTGCGATTTGCGATTCATTGTATTTCAATTGTGCCACTCTAGCTTCAAGTCCATGGATCCCACTGAAGGGACTATTTGGTTTACAATGGCAATAGCATCTAGATGTTTATTCTTTTTTCTCAAATGAAAAGATATAATCAAGTCTTTGATGCTGCTCTTCGACATGATGGAAATTTCTCCATTTTTGAATAATAAATTTCTTTCGAAAGAAACATGTACTCTACATATTTGGCATACATAACAGAAATTTTTGTAATGGGGAGATATATTCGTAATGCTGACCCGAACGTGATATAGTATCTTACAACAACTAAAACTACTAATTTTATCACAAGTAGATGATTTGAATACAACACCAACGTTTAGTGTAGTTAAATATAAATATTGATATATACATACTATATTTAATCCACAATTTTGATGATTGGCCACTGACTTTCTCCTTCATAAAAAAGATATTAGTTTCTCAAGAAAAAAGTTACTTTTCAAACAAAAGTAAAGCACGTAACGAAAGTTAATATTGAGTCCTTAAATGTTCAAATGTTTGCCATATAATTTTATTTGTGCAAGACGTAATATGCGCAAGAATTTTCCTTCACCAGGTTGTCACCCCATAGTAGATATGCGGTCAGTATCTTTCCACTAAGTTGAGTTTTCTGTTTTAAACTGATAGTCTACAAAAGACTTACCAAGTTGCTAAATATGTCAAAATATTTGAAAACTTCATCACCAAGGAGAAACTTAAAGCAACTGTAACAAAATGTCGGAATTCAAAGTTTGTTTAATATCTTTGAACAAGTTTCGAACATATCGTGGAGCAACTTGCGTCAACATCCTGTATGTACTCAACAGATCGAGTTGTCAATCAAGCCTTGCTCTTATAAAAGAATCGGCGTCTCAAGATATTCCTCTAACTGGATGTTGGATAGTTCTATAAATATGACACGATTAAATAACAAAATACCTAAGTTTTAAGTGTCTTATTTAAGTCAATGTGCACCTTATTATAGCCAATATTTTATTGACTACTAATGTACATATAAGGCGTTTAATCGAGCCGCATCTTTAAAAATAAAATGCCATAGACAATAATAAGGACATTCTCGTATCACACCTACATTTGTAGGTCTTTTTCTCATAAAGTTTGTATTTTGGTTATCCATGTAAAGTCATATATAGTACTGATATAACAAGAGAGTCTTAGACATCCTATGAAACCAAACGTTCTATACTACAGAAACACCATATCAAATTTAAGAAAAAATACAACACTTGGTGTTTTGGAAGTTCCCGAACTATAGCCAGCCTACTGAACATGTGTCCGAAATTTAACTGATTTTTGTCAAATTATCCCCATTGAACGAAGGTGAAATAAACATTTGACGAAATGTTACGATAGCTTATATCCGCTTGAAAAGTGGGGGTATATGGTGATAGGGTTGTCCGTCCTCGGGGTACCCGTCTATTATCCACTATCCCTCTGAACCACCGAATAGATTTTCATGAAACTTTAACACAGTCTTTATGACACAGTGTAGATGTGCACCTCCTAATTCAGATTGATTTGTGGGGTTTCCATTGCAAAACATGGATTTAGCCATTACATTACAAGTGGTAACCCATCCGCTAGTCCTCCTTAACCACTGATAAGATTTTCATGAAACTTTAATTCAGTCGGTGTGAGATAATGTAGATGTGCACTCCTATTTCAGAATTTGATGTGATTGATTTTTCATCTCTGAAATCAAATGGGGGTATGGGGGTATTGGGGTATTTATTAGTGAACTTTGCTCACAGCTTTTCTAGTGGCATTTTTAAACCAAAATAACATTTGTTCATATAGCCAGACATGTTCATATTTTCTACGATCTACATTTTTGACATACATGCATTTTACATATTCACTTTAAAGTTGATGACATTTGTAATCTTAATTTGTAAAGTGTATCATACTTGTATGTTGTTTGATATGTTTGGTGTCAAATAATGATGTTAACATCATACAAGACTGAATGTTCGTTTCTTAGAACTGTCGTGACCGAAATAACAACCCTTTCAAAGATGGGACCGCACTTTTCACCAAAAAAAAATAATATCTATTTACACTTTGCTATTCAGTCAGTTGTGAATATAATACAACAACGCATTTACCAAGGAATTCTTCTCCCACTGATATACAGTGAAACCTGTCTAAACTGAACCCTGACTAAGCCGAAAACCTTTCTAAACCAAACACAATGTAAATGTAAAGACCCTTTCTATCAATTTCTTAATATTTGAACCTGTGTAAACCGAACACCTGTCTAAACCGAACAAAATCTTCAATCCCATTGTGGTTCGGTTTAGACAGGTCTCACTGTACTAATAAGTATAATAGTGAATAATGGAAACAGGGGTATTAACAAAATTACCGGACAGAGTTTTCAAAAGCCGAAGTCGAAGACAAATCAGGTGGAAAAATTGTCGATCGATATGGTCCTGACTTGGTACAGGCATTTTAAAAGAATGGTGGGTTAAACCGGTTTTAGGGTGCGTCAAACATCCCCTTCTTTTTCGACAGTGTCCAGAAGCAACTCAACAGCAACTACCTTTGACAGTTCGTAAGTCATTGAAATGGTCACCCCAGTATTTAGTACTTAGTAAATTGATGTCGATGTCTGTTGTTGATTCAATTTGCACTGACGAGATGGGGGCCTTATCTGCAACAACATTGAGTACTTAATACCATAGTAGCATAAAATTGCATGTGTATTTTTTGGTTTCTTGTACGTTAGCGACCCTGGAATAGAATTAACACATATATGCCATATTTGTACGTATTCTGACATTAGCAGTCCAACATTTGTGTCCATTCACAGTGTCAAGTTTGATGGTACTACTAGGAGGACAACGAGAACCAAAACCATTTTTTGTTGCTTGTATATTTCCATTCAAATGGCAGTTTTAAAGGTGCTATGCAATGAAGAAAATTAAAAACCTTCAGAAATTGTCAATATCTCTCAGCATTGCATTCAAGAGGAAAATTCTTCGCCTGAATCTTTTATCTTAAAGTATGAAAATTCAATTTATTTGATTTTTTTTTTGTTATATCTACGTATGTAACAGATGACCTATTAAATCTGTTTAGAGATTTCATGCTTTCGCAAATTTGGTATGCTGAAGGAGTTAACTTCAAGGGAAAGTGGAGACATTTTTCAAATACTTTGTATCAAAAGTAGATCATCAGATCATCTATTTGGTACTGAACAATTACTGATGACTCATCAAAAATATTGACAAAATCACCTTAAAAATAATATTATATAAAATATGATATCAAACAACTTTATTAAACATGCTTGTCTAAATTAGATACTGATACAATGATTAATCTACCAAAAGAAACAGACTAGGGATGGTTAAATATGACAAAAAAAACAGTCAAATATGACTATCCATAACCTTGCTTTAAATGAGGAATATTAAATACATTGTTGCATGAAATATACATTTGCAAATGGCGTATTATGTATACATATATGCATGACATTTGCTCAATAAGAATACTGATAACATTTCCATGTAATATTTTCAATGTTTCGGCACGCGATCTCTGTCTAAGATGACTGACGGGTAATGTATGGGGTATGGCAAGCAATAAAACATAAAAGTCAGCAGCCAATCTGATCGGATAATCGCCATCTTCAGGCCATCTTAAAACCTTTGAAATTTTGTTTAGGGTCAAACGTCTGGACAATATGATGAATGCTTGACATATTTGTGTTTTCATAAAATGATTTATAAGAATTTTAACACGCGATGTTTATTATTTTATTTACAGTTTATGTGTATTCATTACAAATACAATTGGACAGCTCTTTATTCGGAGACTTGAATTACTAGATAATACATTATGTTAACATACAATATGTACATGTAAATGTTTCACTTTTTAAGTATGTGATCCTTTTATGCATCACAATATTCCATTGCCCAAGTGTGCGTTTATAATATACAATTACTTATTATATATAAGTCGATATCGTTATTTATCAACTTGATAAAATTTTATATTCATCGAGTCGTAGGGGAGGCAAATATATATGTTTGAGGGTTGATAAATCACGATTGCTACTCTTATAACAAATTCAGTAAATGATTTGTTACATGAATAAACGTGTTTTTACAGTAGATACAGGCACTCTAAATATCTTTAGTACCACAATATTTAGTCTTGAAACATGCAAAGTTATCAAAATTAACAATTATTTTATTTTCACAACAACAAAATATAATCCCGGTGGAATTCATTTAATGGCGTGATTATAAATTTTATATTATACTTATTCAGTCACATTTTATTGTGCTATTAATATGAAACGAACAATTAATAATATGATTTGTAGTGGTGTCATTCCACTTTCGTTTTCTTTTTTTAGGGTAAAACCAGCTCTATCACATTCTGCATGACCGCTGTTAATTCCGCATGACCATTATTGGTCTATTTTAGAATTTAACCCTAAAGCAGAAATATCACGATATAACATGACTTGAAAGTGACTAAATGACCAATCAGAAAACTAGAAAAATCTATTCATGTAATAATGCATGTACTTGACTACTAGAATATATATTCTAAACTGTTTCAATACCAAATCTAATAAACGTATAGCACACGAAATAAAATCGTTACAGTAATCATCATATAACGTTTACCTTTTCATAAAATGAAGAAAAAAAAACATTATATCTGATTCCGCCAAGTAAAGTTCATATGCATACAAGTACAAGCATAGTATTTGTTTGAACATTTTCACCTTTTTTAGCCGCCGGTTAAATGTTGCCGCGTTATTTTTAACCAACGGGCGTTGATATGAAATTTCGCGAGACTTCCCGTCGTTTCCCTTTATTACGAGTTTCTTACAATTTTCATGAAAAAAAAACATTGTCATTCAGCTATAGGTTGTGATTTTATAATGTTTCTTCACTTTCGATGTTAAAAGTAAAACACACTTCTACATGCTTGCATATTGACAATCCAGATCTTCTATAGTGAAGAAATATTTCAAACCCTTCACATCTCATCTTCGCTAGCCAAGGGTTACAATTAGCTCCTCTCCTCTTCAAGAAGAAGAGGATGAGCGGATCGTAACCCTTGACAAGCGTAGATGTTCATATCTGAAACAGAATCTATATTACATCCACAACCCATCGCTACTTCCCAATAAATAATGTACAATGATGACAAAGTAATAAGGTTTTACTTTTTACGTCGTCCTATCGCTTTGATTTACAATAACTTTGTAGAGACAATAAAAAAATGACGTACAACTCCATATCCTTTTATTTTTTATCATATTTTTGTAATCAAGATATAAATATGTAGGAATAATAAATAAAATCCTGTGTAGGTATAATAGGCATACCATAATATTATAATTCAATATGGACTCGTAGATTCGGAAAATAAATATTGGAAATTTTACCATTATACAGTTGACACACTTTTTTAATGTTAAGAATTGATAAACTTTATTTTATCTGAAAACCTGCCCTTACAAAAAACTGCTGCCAAATTCAATATTTATTATGCAATAATTCATCCGATCATGTAACTCAAATATTCCGAAAAGAAATTTTATTGACTTTTTGCAATACATGTAAGTTCCCGTGGTTATATCATCTTAATTATTCAATACTTCCGTATTCTATCAAAATAAGTCGATTCTAAGGATTTGCTTGGATTAAACTACAAAGACTTTTAACTTATTTTTACACTATATCATGATTATCATGATTTCGATTTATCAAATGTTACGATCGGGGATAAAATTAATATCAAATTATGGTACATCATTAACTATCATTTACAATGTATTGATTTGATCTGCACTAACGAGACATAATTGTCGAAATGTGCATGCAGAAACAAAATACACAGTCACTTCGGTATTTTGTAATTTATTACCAGTAGGCCGATGCCACTGCCGCTAGACTGTTAGTACCCGACTCAGTATAGCCAGTACTTCGGTGCTGACCCGGAAATATAAATTTAAGAAAATTTTTTTAAAACCTAAGGACCATCTCCCTCCTACATAGCTCTGTCCTAGATGATTTTGAATTTTCTTTTTAGATACTATTGGTAAGTAGTTCTCTATTAGTTTTCACTCAAATTTCAGTTCATGAATTTTCAGATGTTTCGATTTGATCTGCACTGAAGAGACATAATTGTGGAAATGCGCATATGCGGAAACTGAATTCACAGTAACTTCGGTTCTTTGTTATTTAATGTAATGAAGTGAAATACTTTGAAAGAAGTATGGCCATTTTCCCGTGAGTATATTTCCTGAAGCATATACTAATTCTGCAAATGCATTAAATCTTCTCGAAAACTGTTTCTGTTGTATACTTTATCAGAACAAAATCAATTAAAATGCATTTTCATACATTTAGATGAAAAAATTCAACCACTGAACTTGCCACTTTAATCACCTGAACGAGGCGATCACAATACTGGTATACTAGTATTGTTAACAATACTAGAACAAAATTTTATTCCAGTATTGTCTCCGAGTATTGTTCCAGTATTGTTGGTTTGATTTGTTTTGTGTGGAAAATTTATATTGTAATAATTAGACTTGTCATTTATATCATGAATGGACAATAGAAATAAAAAGATGCCAGTTTTAATATAAATGTAATGANAAAATTCAACCACTGAACTTGCCACTTTAATGCAATTTTGAGAGATTTGACAATTGTTGTAGGTTTTTGTTTAGATGCGTTGTAAAGAACCGCCAGAACCAAAACAAACTAACCGCCATAAATAAGGACAATTGTATATACATTCTCAACTTAAATGTTGGTTGTAGTTCTCGGAGTCTGTTGAATAGTAACATCTAAATTGGACTCAAATGCTACATGTATGTACGTACATCCACCTTAGAATGCTAACGGGTCAGAATACATTGAAGTGTCATGGGTATATATTAATTTTATTTCTAAGAAGTGCACGTACCAGAGACCACCTTGCACGATTTTCGACAACAAATTTTGCATATTCTGAAATTACCCAACATAGAAACAAAAGTCACGCCTTAATAGCGATACTTCTTTTCAGATAAATACAGAATACACGAAATTAAATTTGAGTTGTACATGTAAAGGGCCTGTATGCAAATAACCTTAATTTACAATAATAATATACAGAGTGAACTAGAGAAATGTGATTAAGCATCAAGTGAATTCCACTCAAACCGGTGCTAGCTGCAGTCTTGAACTTACTATGAGGTAGGTTTGTTTTCTCTTTGTTGAAGGCCTCACGGTGACTTCAGCAAAGACCAACAATGAAAGCGTTGTTCCATTTGCTTAATCTTACCATGTACATGTATTTATAGGGATTTTGTCCCATGTACATTTACTCCATATCCCTTTATTTGTTCATTATTAACAACACTTAATGTTACATGTGATCTTCAAATGCAGATACATATGATCAAAAGAATGACACGAAGAAAAATGACTGCATTAAAAAAATGTGGAATTTCTGTTTATTAGGGCCCCGCCATGAAATGGCGGCGCCCTATAGTAATCAGCCTGTCTGTCCGTCAGCGTTTCCTATGTCGTACGATAACTCAATAATGCCTTTACGGATTTTTATGATTTTTTTACTCAAAGTTGCACTTGACTGAAGGAAGCTCCCTTTGGTTTTTTAAGAAAAACTGAAAATGATTTTTGGGAAAAAACTTCATTTTTATATGAAAAGTGCATTTTTTGAGAATTAGCTCTATGTCGTACCATAACTCAAGATTGCCTTCAAGGATTTTAATGATTTTGATACTCAAGGTTGAACTTTACCAAAGGAAGCTCCCTTTCGTTTTTGTGGAAAATCTGAAAATAATTTTTGGGAAAAAACTTCATTTTTATATGAAAAAGTGCATATTTTGAGAATTAGCTCTATGTCGTAAAATAACTCAAGATTGCCTTCAGGGATTTTAATGATTTGATACTCAAGGTTGAACTTTACCAAAGGAAACTCCCTTTCGTTTTTGTGAAAAATCTGAAAATGATTTTTTGGAAAAACTTCATTTTATATGAAAAAGTGCATATTTTGAGAATTAACTGTACGTCATACAATAAATAAAAATTCCCATCAGGGATTTATATCATATACTCAAGGTTGGTCTTGATCAAAGGAAGCTCCCTTTTGTTTTTGAGGAAAATCTTATTTCCATGAAATTCTGCAGTCAGGTTTTTGGGACACAAAAGGGGGCGGGGCCCTTTCTGACTTGTCAGTATTCTAGTTAATCTTTTTTACCTCCATTCATATTGTGACACAATACAACTAACTTTTAACTTTCAAACAGTACCAAATTACATACGAAAGGAGTTTAAAAAATCTTAGAAGTTTATATTTATTTTTGCGCATTAAATCAAAATGTTTGAAGAGGTGGTCAAAAATGTTATAGAGATAAAGCAACTTCTTGAAATTATGAAATAGCGGTATGTGAGCATCCATTTGTTTAATTCTTGATTTAAAATCCGTTTAGAACTTTTGTATTCGTACATGCATAACAAAAGTACGTGAAATGCACTTTTCATTTAAGAAAGAAAGAAGTTAATTAAACATGAAGATAGTGTTTCAGATAATATCAAATAGTTTCTGTACAACACTAAAGCAGGTCTTATTTCTCTGTATTAAACTTTCCCATAAAAATAAACTATGCATTAATTATAAGGTTGAACATAAAAAGATATACAAGGCTGTTTTTGGACGGATATCAAAAGCCTATGGGCATTAAAGGGCGTTTCAAGATAAATAGGGAAAAAAAGATCAAACAAGGTAACAAGCTCAGTAATAATTTAAGGTCAAACTATTACCTATAAATTTATTATCGAGTAGATCAGAAAACACAAACTTAAATAATATATCAGTATCAATCAGGTATCATACTCATTATTATGTAGGTCATTTGAAATATATGAATGAAATATACATTTAATATACACGTGTTTGCATGTCAGCATTGTTTATTTATTTTTTGTTTTGGTATTATTGCTTAATTTGAAAGTTCATATTGCTTTAGAAAAGTACATTTGTTGTACTTTAAAAACATGCTTTCTAGCATCTTTAGAGCTACTTTATATGAATATTAAACATCGTCATAATGATCTAGTATTTTCGACACGTTAAGACTTACAAAAATGTAACTCTAAAATAATTCACATTTAGTGCATTTCTTGAAATTTTGTCAACCTTGATTTACAAATTTATAGCCCAAGACGGGAATTATTTCGATTTTCAACTTTTACGATTATGCTTGCTAAGTCTTTGGAGGAGAGGGATGAAAAAAGTTCCTGCTGGATCTTGCACCTTAGACTTAATCGGTGATTTAGAATTTATAACTCTATGCTTATGCAATACAACCTAATGTCGAATATCTCGCCGTTTTGTCCTGGCTTCGTTTTCCACTGTTCTTATCTTACAAAATTGCTGGATTTTTCACAATTTTTTTGTTCAAGGAAACTTTCATATTATAAATTGAATTTATATTTATTTGCATGCTTTTAAACTACTAAATACAAATCTTAACCACTTTAATCCGTATGAATGGTTTTATTTGCAGGTCCCGAAATTTTGCTTTTACATTCAGGTAAAAATTCGCCACGCAGTACCTCAAAACCAAAATAAGCTAATTGCAATATGATAGGGCTCCACCTTGTACACTGTCAACTGAAAAAGAACTAAAAGGACTGTTTTTGGTTCTCTATTGAGTTCAGATACAATAAACACTTCGTCTATTTGTAGTTTGGCTTTTATGTGTATAAAATGCTGCTTACCGACATTTTGTTGCTACTAACAATTTAACAATGCAACGGTAGCATATTTGTAAATATCATCTAAAGGAAAGCAAAAACAAATAATACACAAAACTTTACACAATTTTATTTCTGCGATGTTTTTTTTTCAGTTTTGTCTTACTCGATGATTGTGGTACAGATTTGTCCTTTTATTTTTCTGAATACTAGGAGATAAATAGTAATTTTCAGACGTGCACCTTAATAATATTTCGGGTAAAAAAATCACACGTGCAATGTATTTCTATTGGTCCTGACCGTGGATTTCCAATCAGCTACTTGACAGTTCTTCCACCATCTAATTTCAGTTGACTTTGCGACTGTTGCCCATGGAACAAAAGTCGCTTACCCTTCCGGAGGTCGTGACATTGCTAGTGATTTAGTTTTGTGTCATTCTCTTTCAGTTTTGTTTATTTGTTTTATCTCTGTTGTCTTCATTTTCATTGTCACTGATTCTTTGTAGCCCTTTTTGATTTGGTACTCGCATGGTGATGTAAATCATCATCGTTATAGTTTATTTTAAAAATAACCAATCAAGGGAATGAAATTATAAATTCACGGTTAAATTGATCACATGCATGGATATATAAGGTTGACGACCTTGAATCATTTTGTGTTGTATCAAATCATTGACGTTGTATCAAACCTTGGGGGTATTGATAATCAAAAGTGACATAAATCATCTTTAAATCACCAAGATCACCTTAAATTGAATAATCTTGTATAATGATAACACCTTACAATAATATAAATATTATCAGTGTACAGATAATATAAATAAATAGTATCACTTTTCTGTTTCATCTATTGCTGCAGGGACTTATGTAATGGTGTTGTACGTTATTGGCATCGCTTTTCTCCGTTATCTGGAGTCCTTAAGATAGGGACTGTAGATTATAATTAAATGGCAAAATTTTCTCCTCCTTTAGATTAAATTTTTATCCTTGCAACACTTGAGTCATAGCTGATAACCCTCAACGTAACTTCCACATTACTAAATATTGCATTTGGTCTCTCTCTGTAAGCAAAATTTGCTTTATTGTGTGCAGTTTTGTATGCCCTTCTACTTGAGCGACGTCAAATCTTTCAACTTAAGATAAAACCCCTCGAAATGGCGATTGTCCATGAGACCATGTGATATACAAATAAAAGGAAGAAAGATTCCTCAGAGGGGCGTCCACTGTGGTGTTTGGTGCACAAGATACAAGGATGTATAGATAAACACTTATAATAGCTCTCTATGTGTTAAGCACCTCCTTTAATGTAATAAGTACGTTATCAACGCCCCTATCGCATTAACGTATTCAAAAAAAAAAATTTAAAATTTCAGTTTTAATATTATTATTATTTCAAACTGAATCTTATTTTTCTTTAAAACTGATATGATGCTTTACAGATATTTTATTTTTATATGGTCACCGAGTACGTTTTCGTGGTATTTGTCGCTGACTAAGTGATTCATTATTCAAATTTATTGTGAAATGCGCATATGCAGAACTTAAATTTACTTTTCGACTTTAGTATGTTATTATTCATGACGACGTCGCAAATGACTGCCGAATTTTCGGTAGAAATTCATTTTTGGTAAGCCTGTCTTATATTCGGAGACACTATACAGAATTAACATCATACTAATGCAAATTTCACTGCTCAAAAAATGTCAAAATGTCATTATATTGTAGAACAAATAACATAACTGGGTCATTTTTTAATCATTTGCATAACTTAAACCGAATTTCTTTAACTTTGACACCCAGTTCCATTTCAAAATGCAAGTAAATGTATGCAAAATTTTATCAAAATCCGGAAACAATGCTATTAACGTACCTGTTACCTTAAATGGGCTATTGGTAGTCAAGTTGAATGTGCATTTTTCCGCTCTGTCCAGTTCAACACTTGCATTTAGTCTCAATATAGAAGTTTCATTATCATTTCCATGATTGGAATCAAAATATAGTAGTTCCGAATTGTCTGAACTGCCACTAGTTTATTTTTAACAAAAATAATCCCGTTCATTCATATAACCTGTAAAGTACACCCGTAAGTAGAATTCTTTACAATACACCATAATTCGATCAACGCTTAGTTTTGCTTAGTAAGACCTTCTTATGAAACATTTTAACCCGACAAAATTTTCACACATAAAAATACTCATTATGAAAGGTAGGAACGTAATATATGTCAACGGAATATTGGTTTCTTCTAGGGATGTCAACTCGGACAAGATTTAATACTCGAGTACTCGAAGGTTTTTCCGAGCGAGTACTCGAGTACTCGCTCGGATAACAGCTGTGTGATAATTCCGATAGAACATGCACCAATAATGCATTTTTATGAAGAAATAGACATTTATCCAATAGCAATTTTGATTTTGTCTTCAGTACATTTTAATACTATTTGATTTATCTTTATTAGTGATAACAACAATGCAATTAATATTTAATTAACTGCTTTTAATTCCACTTAGATCAATACCTTAATGCAAAGTTATTGACACGTGAAACACAAAAAGCCACTTAATTTGCTCTTTAGGTGTTTAAAAAATAAAAACAGTTGTCGTTGCGAAAAAATATTTTCATTATTTCTTGAGAAAGTTTACTACTTTATTTTGTAACAAAGAGTCCCGCAAACAAATACGTTTGACATTTTTCATCATAAACGAAAAATTACCAAACGGCATATTTCGGTGGTGAACGCCTGGTTTTAAAGGCTAAAATCTAAATTCGCAACTGTGATGGACTGCATTTTACATACTAAACATTGTTATTGGCCTTCTGAAGATGATAAAATACTTAAACCATAGATTTCAAAATAGAAAAGGGAGTACTCGAGTACCGATTTTATCTTATCGATACTCGGTTCGTCCGAGCGAT
Organism: Modiolus philippinarum; assembly: GCA_002080025.1. Taxonomy (NCBI): domain Eukaryota; kingdom Metazoa; phylum Mollusca; class Bivalvia; order Mytilida; family Modiolidae; genus Modiolus; species Modiolus philippinarum. The sequence goes on from MJUU01042487.1 coordinate 64,484, forward strand.
ACTCGAGTACTCGTTGACATCCCTAGTTTCTTCACACGACAATTGTAACAATGCATTGTATACGTTCTTTCAGTGCTGATAAAATGAAAATATCGGGATGATAATAATAATAATTGATTGATTAATTAATTAGAGTTTTAATTCCAGTGAGCAATATTTAAGAATCAATTAAAAAATACAAATAAAAGAAGAACGATATAAAGAAGGAAGGTACAACTGGTGTAACAAGTTTTGGTTTCCACTGTAAAAGGCAAGAAGTGGGTATGGGCAGGAAATTTGGACTTTTTCATGACCCAAAGTGAGTCTGCTTTTTTTATTGCTTGATTTAAATGACGCTGAATACATGATACTCCTTGAAACACGTATACAGCATAACGAAATTTACCGTGTATTATGCAGCTTGGGCCGATGCCACTGCTAGTGGACCAGAGGTCCCAGAGGGTATTCTGCACCAGCCCAATAGTCAGACTTTTCTGACATGAAAAAATACCTTGCGTTTTATAGAAGTTTACAACCCCTTTAAAAATACTGAGGCTTCATTCTGTGT
>MJUU01042487.1:65728-92871 GCA_002080025.1 Modiolus philippinarum
GTAACTTCCACATTACGTTAGTCTGTTTAAATATTGCATTTGGTCTCTCTCTGTAAGCAAAATTTGCTTTATTGTGTGCAGTTTTGTATGCCCTTCTACTTGAGCGACGTCAAATCTTTCAACTTAAGATAAAACCCCTCGAAATGGCGATTGTCCATGAGACCATGTGATATACAAATAAAAGGAAGAAAGATTCCTCAGAGGGGCGTCCACTGTGGTGTTTGGTGCACAAGATACAAGGATGTATAGATAAACACTTATAATAGCTCTCTATGTGTTAAGCACCCCCTTTAATGTAATAAGTACGTTATCAACGCCCCTATCGCATTAACGTATTAAAAAAAAAACAATTTTAAAATTTCAGTTTTAATATTATTATTATTTCAAACTGAATCTTACTTTTCTGTGAAACTGATATGATGTTGAGAAGGAAATTTCTATGCTTTACAGATATTTTATTTTTATATGGCTTATATGGTCACCGAGTACGTTTTCGTGGTATTTGTCGCTGACTAAGTGATTCAATATTCAAATTTATTGTGAAATGCGCATATGCAGAACTTAAATTTACTTTTTGACTTAAGTATGTTATTATTCATGACGACGTCACAAATGACTGACGAATTTTCGGCAGAAATTCATTTTTAGCTAGGTGAGCTATTGCCATCACTTGGCGTCCGTCCGTCCGTCGTAAACTTTTTCAAAAATCTTCTCCTCTGAAACCACTGAACCAATTTTAACAAAACTTAGCCTGAATCATCACCAGGGTATCTTCTTTCAAAATTGTATCCGATGAGTCCGAGGACCAAACAACATGGCTGCCGTTACTAAAAATAGCACATAGGGGTAAATTGCTGTTTTTGGCAAATAACTCGAAAATCGTTACGGATATCAAAAATCTGACGGGGTAAAAGTGATCAGCATGGCAAGATCTACCCGCCCTGCAATTTTGAAGAAAATCTTATTACCAGTTTTGGAGTTATTGCCCTTTTTCCGGAAATTTTTCAAAATTATAATATTTTTTATTTTTTATCAAAGAAACTATAGCAGATAGAGGTCAACTTTAAATTGCAAAAATGTTCAGCATATCAAGATCTACCCACCCTGAAATTTTGGAGAAAATCCAAAAACCCTTGTAGGAGTTATTGCCCTTTTTTCACAGAATTTTCAAAATTTTCGTATTTTTCGTCTTTTATTTCTAAAACTATAGAAGATGAAGGTTAAGTGTAAATTGATAAAATGTTTGCCATGCTGTGGTGACTTCAAAATGGTGTTGAAAATCCGCCATTTTCAAAATGGCCGCCAAAAAAAGGGCGGGAAAAATTCAACATTGTTCAATTTCAATAAGATTTGGTTTCTTTATAGTTAGTGATGTTGTGACTTCAAAACCAGTCTTGAAAATTGTTTGTTGACCGCCATTTTCAAAATGGCCGCCAAAAAAGGCGGGAAAAATCAACGTTGTCCGATTTCAATGAAATTTGGTTTCCAAATAGGTTGATTGATTGATTGATTGATGTTTTACGCCAACTTCAGCAATATTTCAGCTATATTGTGGCGAGAACTGTTAAGTAAGTTGATCATTTCTAAATAGGTATTGATGTCACAACTTCAAAACCGATGTTAAAAATTGTTCGTTGAATGCCATTTTCAAAATGGCCGCCAAAAAAGGCGGGAAAATTCAACATTGTCCGATTTCAATGAAATTTGGTTTCCAAATAGATATTGATGTTATGACTTTAAAACTTATGTTTGAAATTGTCATTGCCCGCCATTTACAAAATGATGTTTTGACTTCAAAACTGGTGTCGAAAGTGGTTCTTAGCAAGAATGTTTTTTGTCAAAAAATATAGTAAAACATGATCAGACTTTTAAATACAGTTCAAGATATTAATGGTGTTCCAGCTACCAAAGTTTGAGAGACTGAAGTTCAACTGTATAACTTACAAAGTAAGCTTGATTGTCGTACTGTGCTTCATAGTTCTCTTCACAGTATAAGAAATATGTTTAAACTAGATTAAAAAGAGGAACCCTGCCAAAAATTTTTTATGGAAAGGGGGACTTGGAATGCTTTGATTTCAGCAATATGCATAATCTGAATCATAAGGGGAACCCCTGCCAAAATTTTTTTTGAATGATGGTCTGAAATTGGTTGTAATGGATAGAGGTGCTTTAAACTACCGTTGAAACTGCTGAATCTACTTGCCCAATTGGAACCATACTTGGTGACAACTGTCCATAGTCGGTACCTATCGAAGAGTGTGTCTGGTAAGTCTGCATGTATTCCAAGATGGCCGCCAGCGGGAGACATAGTTTAACATTGGACCCTTTGGGAAAAACATATTCAAAGACATTCTTCTCTGAAACTACTTGGTCAGTTTGAATCAAACTTGGTCACAATAGGCCATTTATGGTCTTCTTAAAAAATTATGTCTGACAAGTCTGCACCTCATCAAAGATGGCGGCCAGCGAGGACCATTGTTTAACATTGGACCCTATGGGGAAAACACGTTCAAAGATTTTCCCCTTTGAAACTTCACTTTAACATTGGGTTACTTTGGGCTGCAGTTTATGCCAGTCATGGATCAGGTGAGCTATACAGGCTCTTGAGAGCCTCTAGTTGGTAGGCATGTCTTATATTCGGAGACACTATACAGAATTAACATCATTCAAATGCAAATTTCACTGCTCAAAAAATGTCATTATATTGTAGAACAAATAACATAACTGGGTCATTTTTTAATCATTTGCATAACTTAAACCGAATTTCTTTTACCTTGACATCCAGTTCCATTTCAAGATGCAAGTAAATGTATGCAAAATTTTATCAAAATCCGGAACCAATGCTATTAACGTACCTGTTACCTTAAATGGGCTATTGGTAGTAAAGTTGAATGTGCATTTTTCCGCTCTGTCCAGTTCAACAATTACATTTAGTCTCAATATAGAAGTTTCATTATCATTTCCATGATTGGAATCAAAATATAGTAGTTCCGAATTGTCTGAACTGCCACTAGTTTATTTTTAACAAAAATAATCCCGTTCATTCATATAACCTGTAAAGTACACCTGTTAGTAGAATTCTTTACAATACACCATAATTCGATCAACGCTTAGTTTTGCTTGGTAAGATCTTCTTATGAAACATTTTCAAACACTCGTTTTAACCCGACAAAATTTTCACACATAAAAGTACTCATCATGAAAGGTAGGAACGTAATATATTTGAGAATTATGTCAACGGAATATTGGTTTCTTCTAGGGATGTCAACTCGGACAAGATTTAATACTCGAGTACTCGAAGGTTTTTCCGAGCGAGTACTCGAGTACTCGCTCGGATAACAGCTGTGTGATAATTCCGATAGAACATGCACCAATAATGCATTTTCATGAAGAAACAGACATTTATCCAATAGCAATTTTGATTTTGTCTTCAGTACATTTTAATACCATTTGATTTATCATTATTAGTGATAAACAACAATGCAATTAATATTTAATTAACTGCTTTTAATTCTAATTGCTTACAAATCTTACTCAATACGTTAATCAATACATTAATTGGAGAAAAATCAAACACAATTATGTATTATTTGCAAAGTTATTGACACGTGAAACACAAAAAGCCACTTAATTTGCTCTTTAGGTGATTAAAAAATAAAAACAGTTGTCGTTGCGAAAAAATATTTTCATTATTTCTTGAGAAAGTTTACTACTTTATTTTGTAACAAAGAGTCCCGCAAACAAATACGTTGGCATTTTTCATCATAAACATATTTGAAATATTACCAAACGGCATATTTCGGTGGTGAACGCCTGCTTTCAAAGGCTAAAATCTAAAATGGACTGCATTTTACATACTTAACATTGTTATTGGCCTTCTGAAGATGATAAAATACTTAAACCATAGATTTCAAAATAGAAAAGCGAGTACTCGAGTACCGATTTTACTAATCGATACTCGGTTCGTCCGAGCGATACTCGAGTACGGGCGCATTACTTTTCCGCAAATTATGAGTTTACGTTTCCGCAAATTTTATGCATTACGTTTCCGAAAATTTACCTGGTTAATCAGGTAGCTTTCATTACAATTTCAATATGATTTATATTGATCAAATAAAATTGACAAAAATATGATCGTCAGCTTTGTGCATGAATGTACCGGGTGGATCCACACTATTTTGTTTTGGCTATTGGGATTAGCTTTAATTAGACTTCACTGACAAATCTAGTTACGATTTTGAACATGTTTACCTCAGAATTTGAAATACAAGTATGATAAGAACCCTAAAGGTCAGATATGTTCTCTTTTTAACCCACAAAAAATAAACTTCTGAAAAAAAGTTTTTAAAAAGTATCAAAACAATAAATGCTTGTTGGCATTTTTAATATTGTATGTAATACTTCTGTACAAAATATACTGCGAATGTCACAAGTTAAAAAAAAATAAAAAAAAATAGTTGAACGTTCAAAATTTATTGGATCATGTAGCGGTCGTCTTTATTATTATTTTTTAATTGTATAAACTTAAAATTGTGGATATAAAGTCGCAAAAAATATTTTTTACAAAGGTGAGATATTTCTTTTGCAGAAACGAATTTTTTTCCGGAAAAGTAATATATATTTTTTGCGGAAAGGTAAACTATTTTTTTCGGAAACGTAATATATTTTTTTCGGAAACGTAATGCCAATTTGCGGAAATGTAAAACGCCGTCGAGTACTCGTTGACATCCCTAGTTTCTTCACACGACAATTGTAACAATGCATTGTGCACGTTCTTTCAGTGCTGATAAAATGAAAATATCGGGATGATAATAATAATAATTGATTGATTAATTGATTAGAGTTTTAATTCCAGTGAGCAATATTTAAGAATCAATTAAAAAATACAAATAAAAGAAGAACGATATAAAGAAGGAAGGTACAACTGGTGTAACAAGTTTTGGTTTCCACTGTAAAAGGCAAGAAGTGGGTATGGGCAGGAAATTTGGACTTTTTCATGACCCAAAGTGAGTCTGCTTTTTTTATTGCTTGATTTAAATGACGCTGAATACATGATACTCCTTGAAACACGTATACAGCATAACGAAATTTACCGTGTATTATGCAGCTTGGGCCGATGCCACTGCTAGTGGACCAGAGGTCCCAGAGGGTATTCTGCACCAGCCCAATAGTCAGACTTTTCTGACATGAAAAAATACCTTGCGTTTTATAGAAGTTTACAACCCCTTTAAAAATACTGAGGCTTCATTCTGTGTATGGCACTCGGTGGATGTCCTTGGTACTGAATTTGGCCACCTAATTTGATATTTTTGGTAATGAGTACTTCTTTTTTGACTACTTTTAGATTAAGGCTTTCCACATTGCTTAATTTTAATGCTACTGATGAGAGGTTACTCCTTGAAACACATGTACAGCATAACGAAATTTACCGTTTTTTATGCAGCTTGGGTATTTATTGTTTTTTGTACGAAAAACATAGAAGGGGTCGGTAAACTGCAAGGGGCGTGGCCTTTCTGAGCACAGTTTGTCTACAATGGTTCTTGATCATGCTTTCCGTATTATGACCTGACTACCCCGCATATAGACAGAACAGCCACCACTATAAACGCTTCCGGTAACTCTGTAGACGGAGCCATTAAAAACCGATTCAGGTGCAGAGAATAACATTTTTCTTACGTAATACAAATATGCATGTGCTAAATGTTCAGAGCGTGTTTACAGTGTAGCAAGAAAAAAGGGTTACTGATCGGGATGTCTCATTTTGCCACCACCACCAGTGTGTGTAATAAATTTATTTACAGTCAATTGAAATGTAAAGAATAGAATGAAATATAAACTTCTATCTTCATAAGTACAACAACAAACACTGAGGTCAGAGATTTTTTATATAATCTTCTTTAAATCCATAAATTATGTAATATTTCGTACTTTTTACAGTCATGAAATTGAATCAAACTCAAGTGAACATTCTTCTTTTTCATTATGATGCAACCAGGACATTATTTGTCTCACTTTACTAACACTTGTTCATATTTGTGCAATATTAAGTTTTATTACGAACATAAAGTCTTTACTGCCTCTTTGGTAGCATATAAAATTTTATGCGTTTTTGAATGTTATTACATTGACGAAAGTTTTCTTGTGTCATTCGACTATGTCAACATATTTGTATTTTGTGTGCATGTGTACATATATTTTTCCAACTTTTCAAGCAATTTTAAATCTTAAACATAACTTGTATTCGTTTAATCACAAGCACGGAACTATTTGTTTGTTTTTGTAATCTCTGGTATATAGATAGCTACTCACTTTGTATTCAATGTGAAATCGTCTGCATTATATAGCCATCTGAAAGACCACTGTAAGTTGTACTGCACTAGAATAAGATCGGTTAATAAATCTTAAAAGCAATACGTGTACAAACTGAAAGCCTTGTTTGGTACATGTATGTTGATTGTAAATCAGGGTCATAGAAGCTTGGAAATAAGTAGAAGTAAAAAAAATTATTTAAAAAACATCGTATGATTGGTTAATTGATTTATTTTACCATTGTAGTTCGTTTATCACATTAATCAGACTGATTTCTCTAATATTTTCCTAGGCACAATGGAAAAACATTTATTGATTTTTTGTACAATGTTTTTTTTTCTCTTATATATTATTAAAACAGTTTAACTACATTTATTATTTAATCCCATTTTATGGTTCATCTTTCTTTAACAAACTCTATAACATACTTCTCGAAGATGTGTTCTGTATTGCATATGTATAATAAAACCGGAAGTTAACAGTCATTATCGTCTTTCCCTCCGCCTATCTCAGCCTGCAGGGCCCTTCCAAAAAAGCCATATCCGGTTGACCCGAACTTATCAAGAGGTTGACCTGGAGTTATCAAGGTTATTCTCCCAATGTTTGACAAGCAATATCCTTTTTATCCGTTTCGCAAGAAATAAATCTTAATTTGATAAACAATCTTTTATATTTTACGTTTTTAATTTTGTAAACAAATTACCGTCATCGATACACAAAAATAAAAACGAGACGTTTGAATAGAAACTGAAAGTAGGTCGCTGATAACTTCATCAGAGCCACCATTTTGTTTACATTGTGACGTCAAGTGACGTCATGAAAGTGCTTAGGAACTAGAGGACAAATGTAAACAATGAGAGGTTCTACAATGAAAAAACTGACAATATTTTGATTTTCTAACATGGTTCCAACAAAAAATTTCTGAATTTAATAACGTTAGCCCACAAAAAATATTGAGAAGTCATAAAAATTTCATAAGCATTTCCCACTTTGAAAAAAAATGAATGGACCTCATTTCCCGCGCAACCTTGGGAGAATTTGAAACGAAACCTAATAAAATAATGGAGAGAAATAAGAAATAAAAGACGATAAACAAGTCATCTGAATTGTGAAAGCTGGAACATTGTAAAATATCATCCCGCTCGTCAGAATATGAAGCTTGGGGCTCGTTCGCTGCGCTCACTCGCCCCTGTGCTTCATATTCTGGCTCACGGGATGATATTTTACGATATACAGATGTCAAAATCCAGATAACATATACATATCAACATACCAAGTGTGATATTCCCCTGTCAGACTGCCTCGTTCTGAAAAAGCCATATAAGTCCAGCGATATAGCTATTTCAACCCGGGTATGATGATAAATCCTAATTTGAAGTACAAAAATTTATTAAGCCTTTGTGTGTCTTGTCCGTTTTCTAGTTAGTTTACTTTATGTCTATATGAGTCTAGGATTATGTTTATTTCGCTGAACTTGATTTCTCTTTATTTATGGGCCGACTCCGGCCTGCCGTTGGGTGTGGGGTTCCCTCAACGTTCATTGAAGACCGTACGGTGGCTTTGAGTTGTTATTATTAACCTTTGGGTCGTTGTCTCTTTGACATATTCCCCGTTTCCCTTCTTTTTCTATGTATATAATATGAAAAAGAAAGGAAATGGGGTAAATGTCAAGGAGACAACATCCCATATCCAGGTTAAAACGACCCAAAATAATAAATACCCTCGTAATAAACAGATTAAGACATGACCTTTTCCAAATCAGCATGCTTATCATCCCTCGACCAATATTAGCCCTCGGTTACGCTCCGGGCCGATATTGGAGTACTAGTCTTGGGATGATTACCGTGTTGTTATTGAAAAGGCCATGTAATAATACATATTTATTTAAAACGTTTGCAATCTTTATTTGTAAATGCTCATAAATACTCGTACTCAATTCCTCGTACTATCTTTAATTATAAACTATATCCCTCCAGTTGACCTTTAACCTGTTGGAGGAGTTAAATTGCATACGGTTTGTTTTATAAAAGTTATTGGTAACAGGATCTTGTGTATGGACTCTCGGACTTCAATCCAATGGCCAAGTCAGTTTGGATTGAAACAAACAAAACAAAACTCAATTAGGAATACTATTATCCCTAAAAACTTTTTACCTCGATTCCATGATCTTTGCGTATACACTTTTGCTTATAGATTATTTTTCACTGTTTGTCGATGAAGCAAAACGAGATACATCTCATCTAAATTGGGTTCGAATCTGGTTCTTGTACGCACTTTCTTGTACTATTTGGTATACTGAAACTTTTCATTTTACCAGTTTGTAAGCAATGTTCATATGATATGTCAGTAACATCAGGGATTAGAAAAACCCTATTTTTATATGCAAATAAATAAATGTACCTGCAAACTATATGAATAAACTTCACAGAATTTCAACTCCCCATTTTCATGATAAGAAACCTTTGATAAAGAAAGGAATGGTTATTTCTCTAAGGTCAGACCGAGTTCATACAGATCCGGGATACAGACTACTTCTCCTATACACAGACATGGCCGATTAATGTATGTTTGTATTTGTTATCTAATGTAAACAAATATTTGGTTAAATTAACTCTTAAGATGAAGTAGTATCATGTATACTTATCACAATTACATACAATGATTGAAATAATATTATCCCTAAGCTCCCATAAAGGACGTCTACCATTTAAGGGTGCTCGCTGGTCGCACTCTGGTGTAAGTGTCACATTTTTAGCTCACCTGACCCAAAGGGTCAGTGTGAGCTATTGCCATCAGTTGGCGTCCGTCGTCCGTCTGTTAACTTTTCACATTTTCATCAACTCCTCTGAAACTACAACCAAACTTTACAGGAATGATGTATGGAAGGTCCTTAACAAAGATTGCTCATTTCGTTCCGATCCGACAAAAAACATGGCCGCCTGCGCGGAACTTGTATTTAACATTGGACCCTATGGGAAAAACGTCACTTTCATCAATTCCGCGGGAACCACTGAGGCAAATTCAACCAAACTTTACAGGAATGATGTATGGAAGGTCCTTTACAAAGATTGCTCATTTCGTTCCGATCCGACAAAAAGCATGGCCGCCAGTGTGGAACTTGTATTTAACATTGGTCCCTATGGGAAAAACGTCATTTTCATCAATTCCTCTGAAACCACTGAGGCAAATTCAACCAAACTTTACAGGAATGATGTATGGAAGGTCCTTTACAAAGACTGCTCATTTCGTTCGGATCAGACAAAAAACATGGCCGGCAGTGAGGAACTTGTATTTAACATTGGACCCTATGGGAAAAACATCATTTTCATCAACTCCTTTGAAACCACAGAGGCAAATTCAATCAAACTTTACAGGAATGATGTATGAAAGGTCCTTTACAAAGATTGCTCATTTCGTTCCGATCCAACAAAGAACATGGCCGCCAGCGCGGAACTTGTATTTAACATTGGACCCTATGGGAAAAAACGTCATTTTCATCAATTCCTCAGGAACCACTGAGGCAAATTCAACCAAACTTTACAGGAATGATGTATGGAAGGTCCTTTACAAAGATTGCTCATTTCGTTCCGATTCGACAAAAAACATGGCCGCCAGTGTGGAACTTATATTTAACATTGGACCCTATGGGAAAAACGTCATTTTCATCAATTCCTCTGAAACCACTGAAGCAAATTCAACCAAACTTTAAAGGAATGATGTATGTAAGGTCCTTTACAAAGATTGCTCATTTCGTTCCGATCCGACAAAAACATGGCCACAGGCACGGAACTTGTATTTAACATTGGAACTTATGGGAAAAATCACATTTTCATTTTCCCCACTGAAACCACTGAAGCAAATTCAACTAAACTTTACAGGGATGATGTACTAAAGGTCTTTAACAAAGGTTGCTCATTTCGTTCCGATCTGATTAAAAACATGGCCCCCAGCACAGAGCTTAGGTTTAACATTGGACCTATTAGAAAATCACATTTCCATCTTCTCCTCTGAAACCACTGAACAAATTCAACCAAACTTTATGAGAATGATGTACTAAAAGTCCTTAACAAAGCTTGCTTATTTCTTTCTGATCTGATAAAAAACATGGCCGCCAGCATGGAACTTAAGTTTAACATTGGACCTTTTGGGAAAATCACATTTTCATCTTCTCCGTTAAAACCGCTGGAGTAAATTTAACATAACTTTACAGGAATGATGTATGGATGGCCATTAACAAAGATTGCTTATTTCGTTACAATCCAAAAGAAAAAATGGCTGCCAGCGCAAAACTTAGGTTTAACTTTGGACCCTATGGGAAAAATTACATTTCCATCTTCTGCTCTGAAATCACTGCAACAAATTAAACCAAATTTTACAAGAATGATGTACAGAAGGTACTTTACAAAAATTGCTCATTTCATTCGATCTGACTAAAAACATGACCTCCACTGCAGAACATAGTTTTCCATTGGAGCCTGTTATGAGATAACCAATCCTTTTCATCATCGTCTCTGAAACTATTCTAACAAATTGAACTAAATGTCCTTTACAAGGTCCTTTACAAAAATTACTCATTTCAATAGGATCAGACCAAAAAACACGGGTGCTAATGGAGAACATAGCTTAACATTAGACCCCACTAATGGTACAGTAATAAACATATTTTTGGTCATGCATGGAATAGTTCTAAGAATTTTGTCAGGTGAGTCTCTGAGCCTCTAGTTTTTGTAAATCTTCCGGTTTTATCCATTCAAAGGCATTATATTTTTTTTTTTGCCCAGAGCCCCCTGTCTTTTATAACTAGTATTTTATTTTATAAACCTTTTGGAGGATTCCGACAAATTTTCATTAGATCCTACTTAATTTTTCTCATTCGTTCATGAATAAATATCTCTTAAGTAAACTACTTAAACTATTTTACCATCAGGTCAAATATTAAACTATGTTCAATGCTGGCGACCATGGTTTTGTCGGGTAAGAATGCAATTAGCAATTTTTTTGTGAAAAACCTTTCATACATCATTCCTTTAAAGTTTAAAGTTATTGATACAAACTGTTTGTGCAAGTGTCTAGTATTGTACCATTGTCACTTACAGTAAGCGCCAATCCAGCAGTTGTGTAATTCAAAGCCAAGAGCTGAGAAGTAGAAAGGTGTAGGCGTTAGTACTCTACCTGTCTTGGGGTATTTTTTGTATGCTTATTATACTAAGGGGGAAGGGATAGAGAAAGAGAAGGTCTGGGTTCCCATTAACCCTACCGCTAGATTTTGCTAATATCCTTTCCAAGTCGCTCTTTCCCGAGTTTCTACCGTTGTTAACGTTTGTCTTTTATTTTTTACAAATGTTTTTCCTCTGCAGTTCCCGGATGGATTGTGGCATGTGATTGTCGGCCATTGTGGGTGTCTCCTATTATCCTTCATGTTATAATACGTTTTTTACGTATATACACTCACTGTATTTTCAAGGGATCCTCTTGAGCTTGATGTAAATTATTGATAGTATGTAGATTGGAAGTCTAGAAATTTTTTCAATGTAAATAACAATGATAAACTCAAGGTCTGTCTGTCATGCTTTTTAGGGGCCGACCATTTAAGTTGAAAGGGAGTGGGGGATGGGGCTATGTTTTTTTTGCCAAAAAATATATTTTGGCTGCAAAAATGATCGAAAAAATGCTCTGAAGGAGGATTACTGCCCTCCAAAAATGATACTAATTTGAAAAAAAAAATATTTTGTTGATACGAGTTACTGCCCAGAATGAAAAACCCAAAACCCCACCTCCTTCAAGTTAAATGGTTGGTCCCATAGAAATTTTGCGTTGTCAATTAAATGATTTTTTTTTTATTCTGCATTATGTAATTTTTAAGTATATATATCTGTATTTTTAGAGTTGGGACACTGAGGCAGCAAATAAAGCTAACGAGTGGGGACAAAACTGTATATTTAATAGACCTTGGGATGATAATTATGGCGAAAATTTATACAAGACATATTTTACAAAAGCTACACGGTCAAGAGAAGTTATGATGGATGCCTTGAAGAATTGGGAAGCCGAAAAGCAAAATTTGTTTTCCTGGGACGTAAAATGTTCGGAAAGTGAAACATGTAACTATAAACAGGTAAATACTTTACAATTTTATCATTAGTCAACGAATGATTTCGATGCGATGTTTAATTCACATAAAAGTATATTAACCGAGGACAAAATCCAAGGTCGATATGCCTTTCCAGGTCGTTAAAAATGATTGCATTGAACCCATAAATAGAAGCAGACTACAAATAATAAATTGTTGTCAGTAACACTAAATAACTTGACGTCGAAATAAAATTGTAAAATATCATTAAAGATTAAAAAAGTAAATTTATTCAAACGTTTGCATTTTAATATATAATTATATAAAATTCATCCGAGAAATACATTTTACTAGATTTTTCGATATTTTTCATGGCTATTGCAACATATAATTTTTGGATATGCTGCTTTCAAGTCAATACGCAGTGATACAGTAGATCCTGTGATTGTTTCTAAAACCAATAAAATGATTGTTTCTAAAACCAATAAAAAGTCTAGAAAAACATATCAGATTGGTGAAATATCGTTACATGGATATAGTATTGATGTCCAAAATTATCTGCCGGCGAAATTTGTTTCTATTGTTATTTGAGAGTTCACTTTCTGAACAATATAACGAAGCACAACAATCAGGAATAACGGAACAATAGGTTGATAGGAATAATATGAAAAATATAAGCACAACATTTTCAAAATAATATTTCGGGCAATTAAGCAAAAAAAGCCAAAGAAAGTAATTACGGACTAGACTTAAGTCCGGGAAATAATTTATTACAAAGCTTGATTTCCACCAATTGCAAAATATGACAAAAAACAAAAACCCTAGCACATTTGCTATGTCACGAAACGCCAATGCCAAAAACAAAATCCGTGATGTCAAAATTTTCCAATGATGAGCAACGCCATAGCAAAGTTTACGACAGTAAGGACAAACCCGGTTTCTGACATCAACGCAACATTTCTGAAAAAGACCGCAACGGTATATCGGCAATGGAGACTGACATGGAAAAAAGTCAGCTAAGTACAGAATTGCTTTATTAGCATGTGGCCAAAAAGATTTTCACCAGATAGTTCTAAGTTTCAGAATTGGTGTATGAATTTAGAAATATACAGTGTAGTTTTTATATACTATTTTTTTCTTTTGAAGGTACTTTTTCACTTACATGAACAGGGGGCCACAGCATTAACCTATCTTACAGATATTTCCCGTGTACAGTTGAGACCAAATTTAAGCTTAGGAAAAATAGAATACTATTGACATGTCTTTTTACTTGAAGATGGTCCAACCTTAAACCTAGTCCTATAATATAAGACTTTGTGTAGGTTCATGTCATTTTTTTTCAACGTTTCATTGAAATTTTCATTTTTTTCTGACTGTTCGGTTAGAACGTTGAATATAACCGATATAAACCCACGAAGGCTTATTTATAGGAATTACGTTAAATCCAAGCTTTATTTACATATATCCTACAATTGAGTCAGTTGATATAAGTTTATCGGATATTTTAAAACAGGACTATTCGCTGTCCACGTTATACGTGTCAGTGAGGCTGCGATAAAAGATCATGGCTTACATATGCAGACAGTAATATAATAGATTCACACTTACAGTGCACCTTTGGTATATTTGTTCTATCTGAGAAAAATCAAAAAGTAGAATGTTTTCAAATAAATAATGAATAATATATTTAGAAATTTTAAGAACAGTTCTCAAATTTTATACCATCGAAAGGTGATATTCACACACCTGTACAAACGAAATATAGAAAAAAACTTTGGTATGCAAGTTACGTAATTTAATGCACTTAAGATAAATAAACTACTAAATGGGAGAGTAAAATAGCCGTTACGTGTTGCATTTATGTATATCATTCACATTATCAATGGTAGATATTGCTGAAAATTCTTAACTGCTACATGTATTTATTTTCGTCTTAAATAGGATTGTACCACGTCAATACTAGATACTTCTAGTAATGACAAGCATTTAAGAGATTTCGGTCGTATATTCATGATAATTGTGTCTCGGATAGTATGCTTGTAACTTACCTTTAATACTTTAATACTTTAATAAAGAAAATGCACAATTTACGCCCAATTAAGGGTCAAAGGCATATAACAGATAAAGTGACAATATACGTCTTGAACAAACATACATATAAAGCAAATGAAATTAAATGCCCCCTGTCCTCAGTTCTAGCGACTGCTTTAAAAAGGAACCAAGCAATTTCACTTGTTGATTAGTTACTGGATTTAGGACAATATTAAGTATTTTGTTTTTCTCTAGGTTTTTGTCTATATTGAATTTTTGTAAGAAAGTTTCTCTTAAATCTTTATTTAAATTACAATGAAAAAAGAAATGGTTTTCATCTTCTAGTACTTTGCATGTGTTTCTTCTAGTACTTTGCATGTGTTACCAATTCNTTTATTTTCGTCTTAAATAGGATTGTACCACGTCAATACTAGATACTTCTAGTAATGACACGCATTTAAGAGATTTCGGTCGTATATTCATGATAATAGTGTCTCGGATAGTATGCTTGTAACTTACCTTTAATACTTTAATAAAGAAAATGCACAATTTACGCCCAATAAAGGGCCAAAGGCATATAACAAATAAAGTGACAATATACATCTTGAACAAACATACAAATTAAATGCCCCCTGTCCTCAGTTCTAGCGACTGCTTTAAAAAGGAACCAAGCAATTTCACTTGTTGATTAGTAACTGGATTTAGGACAATATTAAGTATTTTGTTTTTCTCTAGGTTTTTGTCTATATTGAATTTTTGCAAGAAAGTTTCTCTTAAATCTTTATTTAAATTACAATGAAAAAAAGAAATGGTTTTCATCTTCTAGTACAAATGTACTTTGCATGTGTTACAAAGTCTATTTTCTCGTGAAATTTTTTTGTATCTGCCACATTCAATTGCCAATTGGTGATCACTGATTCTGAATTTACATATCAGTTTTCGATATTCTGAAATATTAGTTTTTAAGTCATGAGTTTTCAAAATGATAGTTAGTTTTAATATTTTTAAATAGGTGAAGTTTACTATTTTCGTCTAGACTATTTATCTTTTCTTCATAATATTTCATATAATGGTTATTCCACAAATTTTTATAATATTTTTTATTACTTTTCCAATTTTGAAGACTATCAGAGGTTTCCAATTGAAATATTTTTCTTATAGATTTAACATAAGAGAACCAAGAATAAGTTCCTTGGGAATCAATATTTTTTGATAATTCATAAGCCTCCTTTAGGATAGGATTAATAGACAGACTATTTAATCTGTCTTCATATAGTAATGATTGACATAACATATAACAATCTATGGGGTATCTACCCAACTCTGATCTGGTTGCAATATTACTGACACATCTTTTAACTCCTAATGTAAATTTGCAGAATTTAGTATGAATTTTGTCTAAAGGTGATCTGTCAAGATAATTTAAGTAGTCAGCCTCTAAGTTTTGTCGCTCAGCTCTGTTTGTCGAGTTGTAGTAGGTTTTATATAAATCCATGTTCCGTTAAGCATTTGTCCAGAATTTATGTCATATAACTATTAAGACATTTAATAATGCGATACTTTGCATTTATGTTTTTAGTGTGTTCAATAAGATGCACTTTAAATACCGTCATTTTATTTGCATTAAAATTATAAGATTTTATGCAATGTTGCGGTGTTTTATATGTAGAAATATTTCTCCAAGACAGATATGTTTACAGGTTGTCGTATCGCGGTTGTTATGGTTTTCTTCAAACTTACTTAATTTTGATTTGTGGGCGTTTAATTAAGGTAGCAGATGACAGTTTTTTCAGCGAAAAATGATAAAATTTGCCGCAGCCGGTTCCGAAATTTTTAGAACCATGATTTAAACAAGTATAATAAAAACAAATGCATGTAAAGCTATTTACATAGAAGATCTTCATATTTCATGCCTTAAAAGCTGATCATTTCACTCTCTTTTTTTCCTATACACATTATAAAATAGTAGGGAGTGGTAGACAAGGCACAAAAATACATGTATTTTGGAGCATTTCGACATCCCAATGGACGTTTCCTGCAAATGATAGCCAATAGTCCTGGTAAAATTTCATAAGTACTATGCTCCTAGACCAAAATACCAACAGCAATAGGGGTCCCTTCCATAAAGTTTTTATAGTAATTTTTGTTCGAAGTCCGGCTGGTATGTTTACATTTTTGCTCAAACAGCACAATTATTAACCCCTACCTTGACCTTCCTAAAAGCCTCTAAACAACACTTATTGTAAATCAAAATGGACAGACAGTAAGTCACTTTCAAATATTTATATAAGAATGTTTAGTCAATTTAGTTATCCTCTCACAACAACCAATCAAACTCCCATCATTTTGATTATTCTATAATTTGGGGTTGGGAATTGGAGATTGTGACCGAAACTGTATAATGCTACCTAAATCAAAGTGACTGGCATTCAGTCAGACATATTTTTTGGTGTTCGGCCATTTATTTCTGCTTTCAGTCAAACGAGAATTATGTCAAAAATATCGGTAATATAGAGACAGAAACAAATACTGTACAACTTTGTTCTTTCCATAAATCGACCTTGAAAATTATAGAAAACTTATCAATATGATTTTCTAGACATGAGCTTTTGTGGTTTTGGAGGCAGAAACGAATATCTGACAACTAGCAGTTAGGATTTAATCGTATAAATGCCCTACAGAGTATCTAGAAAATGAGTAATCTCTTTTTTTTTGTCCAACTGTCACCTATTTGTTTTGATTTTTTTATGTCATAATTAACAAGATACATTGAGTATCATAATGCATGATGAGATTGTTCGGTGTGAAAAGATTATATTCGATATGCTGAAACAACCTTTGATTTTAGCTATTTATACCTTATGAGATCCAATTTTACGACACCCCTTAAACATGTCTTACACCCTATCACCTCCTTTACTTAAATGTTATGTTATAGTGATTGCCTAAATAAAAAAAAAATTTCCTAAATAAAACTAGAATTGGAATCAAAGCATGAATTTTATTTATGAAAAAAAAAACGAATAAAGCAGAAAATATGCAGATAAATTGCATATCACTTATTATTGTTTTGTTTATTTCAGTTAGTTAGTGCAACAGCTGACCGTGTCGGATGTGCTTTAATAAAATGTCCAAAAATGATAGAAAGTAAAAGGACGATAAATTATAACATGCACTATTTTCTGTGTTTTTACTCACCAAGGTATGTATTCGAATGCGTTTGTAAATAAATATATCAAATGTATAGAGCAAATATATATCAGACGGTGCGTTTTGAATTGATTTGCTCTGAAGAGACATAAGCTGTCAAAATGGGAATTTGCTGAAATTTTATGCACAGTGACTTCGGCATTAAGTTACTTAGACAATACATTTTTTATATGAGCTTTTCCAGATCTGAAGAATGTATTATTGCGACCAAATATAATAACAAAATATGTTCAGTTGTCTCAATTTATGTACATGTACTTGTAGTAATATTAAATAATTCTCATTAGATCGAAACATGTTCATAAAAAATGCGCTCATGTAAACCAATAAATAAAAATATGAAAAATGATCAAAATCCACGCAGACCAATATACATCGATGATGTAGATACGATGTATACTTCTTCCGCTTCAGTCCAAAAGATACATGTTTTAACATTGGCATTTCAACAATTTAAAATTTGAAAGAACAAAAATAAAATTAAAAAATGACAGGTTAGATGGGAGGGAATAAGAAAAAACCTTTACATGTCTTACATAGGACAGCCGTGCAGCGTTTGCTGGTTGTCAATGTTGACAGAGAATTATTCGTTTGGAAAAAAAAACAGTTTGGCGAGTTTTTAATGCTGTGTTTGGGGTTATTTGACTTAGCAATACTTTGATACGTTATGCACCTAATTGAAATCCCTTATTTTATAGGATAGAGCTTGATGTCAAACCCTTCATCTATGGTAAGAAATGTTCAGCGTGTCCTAGAGGGCATACCTGTAAAAGAAAAATGTGCAGACGTAAGTATCAAAAGAACTTTTCCATTATTTATCTGGGAAAGGGAATGTTAAAATATAGATCTACAATATAAACCAAAACCACAATATATCAAAACAAATGTAACTAAGGAAATTACGGAACAAATCAAAACAAATGACAGCCTGCAAAATCTACACACAAACATCAGTACGATAATGTACTCCTAAAGGTTCTCTATTTCCTGTCACACTTTTGTCAGCTATCGTGTCATTCAATTCTCAAAGTCAGTATATGAACAATCGGTTGATTTTATTGAACCTTGCAATATCTAAATTTTACAAAATTTTGTTTAAAACTAAGGAGTATCTCCCTCATGCATAGCTCTGTCCTTAGCTGAACTTTGGCTTTTCTAATTAGAGCCCTTTGGTTATTTGTTCTCTATCAGCTTTTACACGTTTTTGGTGATTGGACTTCCAAATGTTTTGGTTTTTATCTTCCCTGATGAGACATAAGTTGTCGAAATGCGCATATGCAGAAAATAAATTAACAGTAACTTCGGTATTTTGTTATTTACATACTTCACAATAAAGCAAAATTAGAAAATGAATATTGTTGATCACAGTACTTTTTTTCGTATATGTTCTCTGGTTGTCTGTGATGTCGACAAAATTGTATTTTGCTAAGATCTCAGAAAAGAGAAAATCTAAGCAATGCTTAAAGCTTATTCTACTATCTGGCATTTATTCCTTATCTTACGAAAACTACTTGTCAATAACCATTTGGTTGAAGTAGTTGATGGCTCCTAAAATTTCAAAATTTAAGTCAAGTTAAGATTTACTAATTACATAATCCTACAAATAAAAAAGCTGGTGGACTGTAAGTCCCCAAAGGTACTCTCCAAACCAGTAGCCAATACTTCGGTGCTGGCCCGAAAACCGATTATATTTCGAAACTTGCAATATCTAAATTTAACAAAACGTTGTATAAGGAGTATCTCCCTCATGCATTGCTCTGTGCTAAGCTGAACTTTGTTTTTTTTTATTTTCCTTTGGTTATTTGTTCTCTATTAGTTTTTACACATATTTCGATTTATGGACTTCCAAATGTTTGATTCGATCTGCACTGAAGAGACATAAGTTGTCGAAATGCAGAAACCAGGTTAACAGTAACTTCGGTATTTTGTTATCTTGTTGAGGACGCAGTTTTCATTACGACACCAATTAACATTTATGGTTATAGAAACGTATATGAGTCTTGAATTCGAAGATAATAAAGATATTGTGGTATGTAATTATAATTTTCAGCCATTGTAGGTGTTTCTTGTTGTCCCTTTTATTTCATATACACGTCTTCTAAATTAAGTCATATCCCTTCATTGCATATTTTAGACTGAAGTTTGTCTCTCCTGCAGTGTGGAGTCCGTAAGAAGATTTCTCGTGCGAGAAATGTATGCTCTATATACTTTTCAGTTATGTTGTTATAGTGCTTGAGAGAATTTCTCATATGGATGCACGATCATACTTTCAAATTTTGGCATTTTTTTTGGCATTATGTAATATTGTTATTCTGACAATCTGTTTATTTTGCCCACAACTCATGATTTCATTATCCAAAGTTTTTTTTTACTTTTGTGTGCCTGTGAGTGTTTTAGTGTTGTGAATGTCTTCTGTTTTGTATTTTGTCGGGCAAAGGATGACAGCAATGTAAGAGCACTTTGCCAGTTAATTTTATGTTTGTTGACAACCCCGCATCAATGAACAAGAGAATCTAAATGGATGTAGTGTTTTTACGACATTTAGCAATGAATTTCGCGGAAACCGGTGCTAGGGGCCGTCTTGAACTTACTATGAGGTATGCGCAATGTTCGTTGTTGAAAAGCCTCATAATGACTTCAAGACGATGAACTGTTCCATTGCTTTGTTTTACCATGTATTTGTATAGACTTTTTCTCATGTGCATTTACTCCATATCCCTTCATTGCATTTTTGATCAAGAATAATTTAGTTCATTTTCTATTTAGAAGTCTTGTTATGTTTCATGCAGGAATAAAAAAATGTAAATGTATGTAATAAAAGAATGCAACATTCGATATTTTCCGTTTTTGAATATGAAAAAAGAATTTGCTGATGTGGTGTAATTTTGTATTAAGTGTTATAATATATTAGAAATCATTAAGAGATAGATTGCTGTAAACCAACTTTTTTTCGCGGCTACTTTATTTCGCGTTTTGTCCCTCTTGGTGAAATTCGCAGAGATAAATTTTATACACAGATTTTGTCTATATACAGTTTTGTTTTATCATCTGATAACATAACAGGTACACTTCATAGGGTTGCTTAGAAACACTTGGACTCTCTAAGTACTAATGTAACAAGAATATTAGTGAATAAAATGATGTTGTTGAAAAAAGGGAATTCGAAGGACATGGCACCATACAATAAGGATTTCAAAATAGAAGCTTAGTTATTAAATCAGCAATATTATGCACTATAAAAATGGAATTGGCAACAGGGTTAGCATTTGAGTTCGATACATTGCGTCTTTACAGTTACCGTATAGCAGGTATTTTTCGCGAGGTTCAAATTTTCGTTATATTCTCGAGGTTTATGGTAGCGCGAAAATAAAAACTCGCGAAATTAAAGTCATAATATCTCTATAAATGGCTATCCTTTACATGATTATCCATTTGCGAAAATTAATGACTGCTAAAATTTAATACCTTCCTTTGTGGAAAGAATCGCGAAATTTTGCAACCACGATAATTACCTATTATACGGTATTCCATTCATATTCATTTTTGAAATTGGGCTTAGACATTTGGGCGCCCGTTTACAGGGTAAGGTCTGCTTATTTACTTATTTCATTCTCTGTAATAGACATCATTCGAAAACGTATTTATATTACTCTTTAATGTAGGACCAAAGTGGAAAAAGATTGTTACACTTCACAACGAACGAAAAAACAAGATACCAGTAAAAACGTTAAAAGCACCGACAGCTAATATAGTTTTACGTGAGAAAAATGGACAAGTGATAAGGCCATACAGAAATTCGTCATACGTACAATCAAATGTATTAATACCTGTTCCACCAGAAGCCTTGACTGGACCGGAAGCAAGTGAAAAAAGCTTCAACGACAATCCGGGGAAGAAAACTGCGTCGTCTAATAGAGGTGAATATGTTTAACAGTCTGATACAAATAACATATCTTAACATTTCTGATTGAGAATTTGTATAATTAACATAACATGTAAAAATAACATGCTAATATTTTAACATTGTGAAATAGTTATGAAATATAATACCATAGCAGTGATAGGTAGGGCATTTTAAATAAATAGTGATTTACAAATAAACTATTCCTTTTTAATAAACGAAAGAATTCTTTTTATGACATTGATTTTTAAAATACTAGATTGATATTTTGTCGACGGTTTTGAACCAACTTTGTTTTTTCGCCCTTAAGATTTCTGTTCTTAGAAATTTGATTCGGTAATTTTGTTATTATTGTCATTGTGTGTTAAAAAAAATTAAATATCTGTGATATCGTAAATGCTTTTTTTATAAATTTACTTATTTGCATGTTGTAACATATACATCGTTTAATTTTGAAATCGCTTCAGTTGAGCCGTATTTTTATTATTTTTATGTACAAACAAAAAAAATGTATTCAAAATATGACGAAATTACGATTATTTTATAATATCAAGAACATGCTCATATAAAATACATGCCTGTACACGACATGTTCATATATTTTATCTAAGAAAGAGCAGAGATATAAAATGCATTATATTAATGCTTCCATGGTTTAACAAAAATATTATAAGACTTATTTTCTCCTGACACTTGGTCGAGTTAAAGTCTATTTCCTTAGTAAAGCGCCAGACTAGACGACGGAATCCTTCTTATGATGATTGGTATCATCGGGAAAGATTAAGACAGGAGCGTGAAAGGGCAGCACAACGATATCGAATCGAAGAACTCCGACGCCAAAGACAGCAACTGGACGAATATCGTAGAAAGCAAAGGCGACCTGCGCCATCTAGGAGACGCCCACAACGACAGATAGCTCCAGGCGAGTTATGGCACGTCTGCTTGCTAAAATTATTTTCTTTCCTATACCCACTCCTGTAGCTAGAATGATATATAAAGTTTGAATGTTTTAGATGAATGTTATAGATGAACGAATAATCATATTGCAAGCAAGTATTGCACTGCTTTCAAAGAAGCATGCTTAATGTAATCACTGAGTTATTTCATATAAACTATTTGCAATCACATATTTTAAGATGTGTTATTATTGATGAATTTCTCTAGGATTCAAACAGGAAAAACTAAAACCAGCAAATGATGCTAAAAGATATTTTAGCAAATTGATTTCACTTTGACCGGAAGTTTTTTTCTTGCAGCCATGTGCTTTGTTTTATATAAATATACTATTCTCCTCAATATCCTCTGTAAAGAAATTATTCATGACTAGTATTTTTAAAAGTAAAAAACATAATTGCACACAAATTATCCTAGGTTGGTAAAACAAATATCTAATAAACTTTATTGAAAGCTTTTAACCCATAAGGGTTGTGGTAAATGTTACAATACACCCAATAATATGTCAACAATTATGAACAATAATTAAAATCAAAACAGTAATTTCGATACTAAAACAGTAAAGGGTCATCTTTCCTAAGATGTATATAAGATAGCAATGTTTTATTATCATCAGGTGTTAACGGGTTAAGAATTTTAGCAGGTTCTTCTAATTGGTTAAGTAAATTTATATTTCACTGATAGTGATCTAAAAATTGCGTTCGATATGAAGAATTAGTTTTACAGTTGAAAAAGAAGTGGAACTCGTCCTCTATGACATTACAAGTTTTTCAGAGCTTTTGTTTTATGTCTCCCTTCTTCTATTAACAACATATGGTCACTAACTCTGAATTTGGTAATAAGTTTTTGAATCTCTTTTTTGGGATGTGAAAGGTAAAATTCGGGCATGCTTTTCCTGATTTTGAAAATTTTATAATGAAAGTTTTTATTTTCCTGTTTTAGATTATTTAATTTTTCATTAATTAATGAATGATAATAATTTGTGAAAGAATTTGTATATGTCATTTCAAAGTTTTTGTTTGTTTTTTTCTGTTCTACATTTAACGGCTTCCATGCAAAGCATTTGGAAAAAATCTGCATTTAAGGAGCAAAATATATAATCAGAATTAATACATTACAAGTTTGTTTTATAAACGGACACAAAATTTTTGAATAGTATGACTACTCTCAAACACAGCCAAACTCTCATGATAAAATCTGCGATGACTTTTTCCATTTGCATAGTATTTAATTAACGAAAATTCTCGATTTTCAGCTTATATATTGAATTTTGCTCTTTAATATGTTTGTACTAAACATGAACTATGAAGTCATATTATCAAACTCTAAAAAATATATTTTTGTATGGAAAGAGAACAAATTCAATTTGCAATTCCAATTATTCCAATTCTTGTGCTACCATTTTTGAGAGATACCATGTGCAATGAGTAACCAAAATTTGCGAAATGTCACGGGAATGAACGAACTCATTTACTTATACGTCCGTATTATAGCACAATTTTACACAAATGTAATTTAATATACATCAGCATTTCAGACTACCATGCAAAAATGCACTATCCCATTAGATATCAGTATTTTCCATGATATTTTGAAATATTCCTATGTGAGAGAAAAAATATTTCCATTGGAAGGGTAGTAAAAGAAATCCCATTGGATTATGAAATTTAATGTTTAACTTGCCACTGTGTACACGAATGCTAGTTTATCGACTATAGAATATGATTTTGATAATTGACATAAAGTCTCGCACATTATGGTTCTAAATCACTACTTAGTATCTCTCATTGGAATCATCTGAATTGCGAATAAAAATTGGAAAGAGTTTAGTTTACTGTGAAAAAATAACGAAACTTTCACTTAGCCACCCAGATAAGGATGTATTCTCCTGAGGGTAAAAATTTTCCTACATCGAGTTTTTCCTGAAACCAATATTTTAAAAATGGAAAGAGAAAACCATATGTTTGTGTGCAATCTTTTTCTTGTGCTAGCGTCATTTGAAACCCCCTATTTTTGTGATTAAGAGAGATTTTCATCAATGTTTGCCTATTTTGGGCTATTATATGTTAAATATTGATTTCTGCCGTCCAGTTTTCTGTCAAAATTTCCACATTGGTAGAACTCGCGATTCTGCAGAAATATCGTTAATAAAGAGCATAGGCCCATGATGATAAAAGAAATTTTTTAATAAAATAGTCCCTTTTTTTGGTCAAATTCAAGACATCTTAAAATCTACAGAAATCATGAATTTTCAAATTTTCCATCAACTAAATGGTCAAAAGTCATCAGTTAATATTTAAATAGTCTTAATTCTAACCGAGGTCAAAATCAAAATTTGTCATTTTCGAAATTTACTGGTCGCAGGTAAATACCTTTTACGGCACAATTTGGGATAACATGTATTACATGATAAAAAAAATATTACTTATGAAGCAAGTTGCAAGAATTATTAACAAACGAGATTTAAACGAGACTGAAACCTTAGGAGAATACATGCTTAATCTGAATTGATTGAATCATTCTGTAGACAATAGTGGCATAAACTTCTGTAATTGCCATATTTTTAAACCATTCTAACACACAAAAATATTAAAACTTCTACTTGGAGTAACCTTTTAATTTTTTTTTCTTTCATTGTATTCGATACTTACGATATTTGTAGTGAAACATTGTCAAACAAGTGTAGTGTACATTAATTGTTGTGCGTTACAGGACGGAACTAAACAGTACATGCTTGCCCTCTTTTTGTTTACTCTGCTGGTGGACTGTTAGTCCCCGAGGGTATTCAGCAACCAAAATATAATAAATTCCTCATTATTACTAACAAAATGTTATAAGCTTCAAATATCGCTAATATCCAGAATCACAATAAATAATTTATCCAGTATGATTCTGAGTCGTACTAGATATTAAATAGGATACAGGATCCTCCTAGTATACACATGAAAATCTCAATTTCTAATAGTAAAAATTGGAATTCTTTTTTGTACTGGAAATCAGAATTCCATTTTGTCTCAATAGAAATTAGAATTCTGATTTGTACTAGGACACTAGGATTATTGATTTTTGATCCTACTGGATTCCAATTTGTACTGTTGCATATATAATGAGTGCCAATGAAAACGCAACACTTAATTTGTTAGTTTTTTTTTTTTCGCACAAATGACATTTTTCAACAAATGTAACTGCCTGCTTATTTGTTATTACACAGGCTTTAAAAACAATTTTCCGCATGACTGATTTTTGAAACCACGTGATACGCAATACATATCATATCATGGTTTTCGCTCGAATTCACACATGATTGGTTTTTGTAATGTCCACTTCAAAGCTTAACCCCGTGAAAACATTTTTCCCATTAAATAGTTTTGGGACTTGTTTTAATTTAATCCATGAATGGTAAACATATAAACATTCCCTGGGTTGTCTCTCAAAATGCCTTGTTTTCCCATTTACAGACATTTCTTTAAAACCACGATGAATCATTCTGAAGTTTTGTCAGCTTCTTTTGAAACTTTTTGGAACATTTCTGCAAATTTTCAAAACTTTTTGATTACTAAAATTGAAATTCAAAAAAATCGGTATTTTTACCCAAAATTCAAAACATTGCCATTTTTGCCAGACCTCTACTCTTAACAACTTCATGACAAAATTTGAACTCAGAATTTGGAGAATGAGGCATTTTTTCTTTTATTTTTCGTCAGTATGATTGAAATGTTAAGACAATTTGGAAATTTTGATTTTGACTACTCAATCAAAAGTTTTTGCTGTAGCAAATATTCAAGAGTGGACTAAAAGTGCTTCGATGCAAAACTTATAGCAGACACATGGCTTAGTAATTTAGCAAAGAAAAATTCTTCAGCTCGACATAGAAGATTTCTAAAACATAAATATCAGGTGTTACATTTTCATTGGCGCTCAGTATATATCAATTAAATTAGTCAGTAGGACATATTCAATAATAATTCGTATATATATACATATATTAGATAAATGGAAGGATTGGTTTTTTCTTTGTATCATAAATGACTTTATAGAAGAAGCAAATAATGGGTGCATTATAGGTATAAAGCAGTTTTACATATAAACATAGTCAGTTTGAAATAATTATGTTTCATATAGAGCAGGTCTAAATATGTTTTATCAAATTAATTCCATTTTCTTTTGTCTAGTTTACCATGAATTTCGGATAATAAAATAGTAAAATTAATGTGTCTTTCATCCCAATTATGTAATGTTACATGCAATGCATACAAAAGACCTTATATATATATATATATAGTATCAGTGGATGGTTATCATAGTTCAACTCTCGATATGGTTAAACTTTAAAAGCTTGAGCTCCAATCGTAATTTATTATTTATCCTTTGAGGCTGTGCAACTATGGTAATCAATTACTTGTAATGATATATATTTTTATTCTGTAAAAATTCCTAAAATTATATATTTTTCATGTTTTGAGTATCTACCATGAGTGGGTATCGACAAAAAAGAGCTAATGATGATATAAGATCGTTAGCAATATTGATATAGACCAAAAATAATAATTATCTTCGCTGTATTTTTCCATTTGAAGATAAGAGAGCGACCGTTTAATATTTGGGAAGGGGGCTAGGAAGAAATCGACAAAAAATCCAGGAATAGCAATTTGGTGAAAAATATTATCA
>MJUU01042487.1:93000-104529 GCA_002080025.1 Modiolus philippinarum
CATGAGATACTTACAGTCACATGTTGGGAGATCGTTTTTATCTACTAGATCAACATCGCAATGAGAGAATGTATATTATTTACTATATAGGATTACTATATGTAGATTAATAGCAACTTAGATATATTTTATCAATCCTTATTTCGTATTATTGTTTTTAACATACTTCTATATTAACACGCTTGTAACAATACTGATGTTTGCTCTCTTTAGCATGTTTAGTCTCAGATGGTGTCAGAAACTTCTCGTTACACATGCATTTCAAAGTTAATATATCTATTTATATATACCTTAAATGTAATTATACTTCATGCAAAATACTGTATGTATATGATGAAAAAGCAATTGGAAAGTAATACAATACGATGAAACAGGTAAACCAAAACCGCTTACTCACATACAGGTAGACGGTGTATCATTTTAGTATTGTTAAAACTGTACCATGGATGAAAGACATATTATACAGACTACGAACAATACATCAGTGCTTGTGGCTTGCTATAAAATTTCAAAACTATTGAAGTGCCTTTAATGCATTGATTAAAATACATATCTTTTTTTTTTTAAACAAAAATGATAATTTCAGGCTAACAAAGTCAGACAGCTCTTTTCTTGCAGATGATGTATACAGATATTGCATGTGCTCAGTATGAGAAGTTAAAAGTAGACATTAACTTTTGATAAGTTGTAAAGAGAGATTACATGTGCGGTGTTTTAAATTCAAAAGAAACTTAAACTTTTTAGACTCTAATACTTTTTGGTAGTTTTCTCTAAATCTGCCACGTCATGGTATCCATTGGCAGCTACAAAACGCTTTAACGCACTAAACGCAGCATTTTAGATACTTTAAGATTTTGCTTTATATTTCATACTTCTATTTTACGCTTTTCCTAGGCCAACTTGTAAAAAAATACGAGAATTATTCTGAATATTTCATCATTTAAACAGGTTCTGTTTCAACAGAAGAACAAAACTACCTTACACAAGCTCACAATTTACTGCGTGGTAATGGCATGCAACAACTGGTAAGCAAATTATTTTTGTATTTCCTGCTTTTAGTGCAGAGTGGACACAAAGGGATCAGTATACATCGTCTTGCGTCAAAACTTTGTATGTGTTATAATATTTGCATTACTACCTTCGTCATTTAAACCGCTCGGTACTATTCAACGAAATGTGTAGGGCTGCTTCAGTATTTATTCTTTATTAAATTTTGTCCCATGCGTTTTGTCTGAAATCAAAAAAGGATTCACAGGGAAAACACAAATAAGACAAAAGACAAACATAGACAAGGATAAGAACTAGGGACAATCGGACTTAGTACCGCCATTGGCAAAAGCCAGTGGTAGTGTTAATCCGGTTTATGGGTACCCAAACCACCTTTCTCTATCCCGCTTCCCTATAATAAAATAAAACAGGAATGAAATCAAATAAAGGTTATAAAAAATCATGACCACAATCTAGAAGAAAAATCTTTCAAAACGTTATTTTGAAAAAAAAATGTTATAAGGTGCTCGCTGCTATTGTGCCGGCTAGTTAAGGAGACTAGTTTGCTGGTAAAACAGTACGGAACAAAAAAATAAATTCAAAACTTCTCGAAAGGTTTGATAAAGAATCATATTTCACTAGCCATCAGCAGTATATAGGTATGTTTTTTTTTCTTTTGTTTTCTTCCAGATTATCTTTCCAGTATCATGTAACCTTGTATATGTCTCTATTAAATGTATCAACCCTTTACAACTTCGTACTCTTAACAAATCTTACAGGTATTTATAAATATTTATTCTTGATATGCAAAATAAATTTTTCCATGCGATCACTTTTTAGTTCATTGAGTCTGAAGTGTATGCCTTCATTATCGGCACTTAACCTGTGAAAATTTTACAACAAAACTTGAAGGACTTCTTCAATATATATTGCAGATGTGCACCTTATAATATGTTTTAATTTTAATTTTACCACTCTAGTTGTTATAATTCAAAACTATTTAATATGTATAAGGTGAAAGCGGCACATGCATTTCATTTGTTATTTTAGTATCATATCAAGCTGATTTTAATGTTTGAACCTCATTTGTACCCCGTCCAAGATGACCATTAGCGGGGAAAATAGTTTAATTTTCTCCTCTGAAACCACCTAGCGAATTGGAATCGAACTTGGTCGCAATAGTCCTTTGGTTGTCTCCCTTTAAAAATTGTATCCAGCTAGTGTGCACCTCAACCAAGATGGCCACTAGCGGGAAACTTAGACTAACATAGGACCCAATTGGAAATACATTCAAATATCTTAACTGTACCAGTTGGAAATACATTTAAATAGCTTAACTGTAACCTATGGCCCAGTTGAAACCAAACTTTGTCACAAGAATCTGCTGGTGGTCCTCTTCAACGTTTGTGATTTTGATGTTCGTACTTCATACAAAATGGCCGCCAGCAGCGAACATTGTCACACATAGAACTCTATTACGAAATATATTGAAAGATATTTTTTGAAACCACTAAGCAAGTTCGTTGTAATAGTTCTCGAGTAGTACCCTTCGAAGTTCGAATTTTTTTAAGATGACATCTAGCGAGGACTTACCTTAATTTAGGACCCTATGGATATTGCATTCAGACATTTTCCGCTTTAAAACTGCTGAGCCAATTGGAACCAAACTTGGACACAGTAGAAATTGAGAAGTCCCTTTCAAAGCTTCTTATTTTATGTGCCTATCCCATCAAAGATGGCCTCAAGCAGAATACATAGTTAACAAAGGATCCCATGTGATTAATACATTCAAAAGTCTTCTCAGAAACCACACCGATGGGCACAACAGTATATGGATAGCGCATTTTAAAAATTGTGTTGATATTGTTTACACCTCATACTAGGTGGAAACCAGTTGCAACATAATCCCGATTGCCTCGGGTATTATCAGAAGGCCGTGATCCAATTGAGCGATACGAGCTCTATGGCGCTTCTTGTTAAAGTATTTTGGTTTTATCCATACAAACACTAGAAAACGAATAAACATTTACCGTTCATTTCGGCACCATTGTTTATCATCAGGTCATTGGAATCCCCATGGGTACTAATTGTGCACCTCTCAATGCAGATCTTTTTCTGTTCTGTTACGAACGGGATTTTATGAAAAAACTACAAAATGGAACTGTACCAAATAGTGATAAACTTATTTCTATTTTCAATGATAATAGCAGGTATATTGACTATATCCTTACTATTGACAATACCCAGTTTTTAGCTTATGTTGACACCATTTACCCACAACAACTGAAACTAAATAAGGCAAACAATGATTCTAAAAACTGCCCTTTTCTAGATCTAAGTATTACCATTGACTCTGGTAAAATAAAAACTAAAATTTATGATAAAAGTGATGATTTCGATTTTACAATTAATAATTTCCCCTTTCTTGACGGCGACGTTCCCCTAGCTCCATCCTACGGGGTGTATATATCTCAACTTGTACGATTCGCTCGCAGTTGTTCCATCCTTGATGATTTTAATGAGCGTAACCTTACTCTCACGTCCAAACTTTTACAACAAGGTTACAGATATCATAAATTATTAAATACTTTTAAGAGGTTTTACAGAAGATGTGAACATTTGATATCTAGATATGACGTGACTCGCAAACAGCTAATAACAAACGGCATTTCTCATCCTCGATTTTATGGAAATGTTGTTAGAAAATGTCAAAAAATGATAAATAAACCAGAAAAACTGGGACTAACTTACATTCTTTACGTAATAGTGGATATCGACGAGATATTCTGAACAAATCCCTTAAATTTTGCTTTGGATTCCAGTGACCTGAAGACTTTACATATATACTGGCCTCTCACTGATACTGCTGATGTCTACTGAAATACATGAACACTCTTTACCAAACCCTTCGGGGAGTTTTGAGTTGATTTTTCTTCCTTAGCGTGACAGTGTTTTACCAGCAGACTAGATTCCTTGAGCTAGCCGGCAGTTTAGCGGCGAGCACTCTTTGACCCTTCTTTCAAAATTACGTTTTGTCTTGTGCTTTTTCTGTTCCAAGATAGTGGTCATTGAGTTAGCGGTCTACCTGTATTGGGTTTTATTCGCATGTTTATGATACTATAGGAAAACGGGATAGAGAAAGGGGAGGTTTGAGTACCCATACACCGGTTTAACCCTACCACTGGCTTTTGCCAGTGCCAAGTACCAAGTACCAAGTCCGGCTATCCCGAGTTCCTATCGTTATTTATGTTTGTCTCTTGTTTTCATTATTGTTTTTCTGTTGCAGCTTGCTTGTAAATTGTGGCTTGTGATTGTAGTTCCTGGCCATTGTAGGTGTTTGCTGTTTTCCTGTTTTTGTAACCGATGTGTTTATAATTTTGAATAATGTTTAAGGTAGTTTTACAAGTGAGAACCAAACCGCAAGTCTAAAACGAATAATCCAAGGACAATGGCAACATTGGAAAAACAAAGAAACAAAGACATAACATGAGTACGGCACAGAAAAGAAAAACGAAGACACACGCACTTACATAGATGAACAACACGGGCCCAATAAAAAACCATGGACGAGATCAGGGGCACCGATAGAGTAAGCATCTTCTGCTGTTATAAGGCACTTGCTGTGTTGAGCATGCCAAATCCGATAGTAAAGTCAAATCCGGTAACAACAATCTTCAGCTTTTAATGGGAAAGATCTGTTGTCATGTGGGAAACAGATATCCAATAGCAGTCCAATAAACATATATAATATCTAATTGAGTATGTTAGAAAATAATGAAACTGTCAATTAGTCTTTTTAATTTCTCCCTTTATTCAACATAAAATAAAACATGTATTATGATAAATAAAAATCGAAAAAATATCTGTCAAACGATATAACATATAAGTTTCTGTAAATTTACTCTCTGCATATGGCCATTTCGACAACTTATGTCTTTTCAGTGCAGATGACATTTAATCATTTGAAATCCCGAAATCGAAAGATGTATAAAAGCTGATAGTGAACACATAATATTATGGTCTAAATTGAAAGCCAAAATTATCTAAAGACAGAGCTCTGCATGAGGATGATACAGTACTCCATAGTTATAATTTTCTAATTTGGATATTGCAAGTTTTCGAATGAACTTTTTAACGGACCAATGACGTATTAATAGAGTTCCAGAATCACCAGACAAAAATTGAAGCCAAGTATATCTTCTTCCGAACATACAATGAATCTTGGAGGTGATATGCTGGTATAAAAAAACGGGATCAACAATTTTATCCTTTCATTCATTAAAACAGACTTCTTTCATTACTTTTTATCTTTGAAAGTTCTTTATGAATTGCTAAACAAAGTACTCAGTATTGTAATGAGATAATTTGACATAGAATGACAGATTTTCGTTGTTTCAACAGAGATGGAGTAGATACTTGGAACGCTGGTCTAAATATGTAATTCGTTGTGCTATTGAATATCCAGGACCTATAACTACATATACCAACTTCGGTAAAATCAACAATGTAAGTACTAAAAAGTAAAAAAAAATACCCAAGTTGGATGATACTGTAAACGTACTATTATTCGTGGGGTTTTAATTTTCGTGGACTTCGTGGTTAGTTTAAACCAAGAAATTCATAACCCGACGAAATACCATTTTTCACATAGCTTGCAATGAAAATGACTTCAAACTCAAATTGCAAACCCTCGAAGTAATGCTTCTTCGGAAAACCATGAAATTTGACATCCATGAATAAAAGTTGTCCCACAGCAAGCGGTAAATTTTGTTATGCTGTACATGTGTTAGAGGGAGTAACCTCTCATCAGCAGCATTTGAATCAAATAATATGAAGTCATTATCAAACAATAGTCTGAAAGAAGTACTAATAACCAAATTTAAATCTATTACCAAATAATACATGTTAAATTCGATAGCTTTTACGCTAGATAATTTCTTAAGACAGTTCACCAATGCAAGTCAAATATTATTCTCAAAATATTCGGTGGAAGTCCAGCCATTACAATGTGATGATATGTCATACAGGTTTGCGCCTGTCCTAAGTCAGGAAATTTATTAAGCCTTTGTGTGTCTTGTCTGTTTTCAAGTCAATTAACTTTATGTCTACAGGATGATGTTTATTTCGCTGAACTTGATTTCTCTTTATTTAGGGGCCGACAACGAATTGCCGTTTGGTGTGGGGTTTCCTCATCGTTCATTGAAGATCTTATGGTGGCTTTGAGTTGTTATTACTCCCCTTTGGGTCGTTGTCTTTTTGACACATTCCCCGTTTCTCTTGTTTTTTTCTATTATAACAATGCGCTCATTCTGACTAGTCTCCAGTATTTTATCAAGGCCATACGATTTTTGATTGACACTTAAGTAGCAATGCCGGTTATCTCCTTCCAACCAAAATGTATTTTTAGTTGCTGCATAAATGAACCTGATAGAATGCTTTCCCTTGCAAAAACTATACTTGTCATTACCGATATTCAAACCTCAGACCTTTTCTTTAGCATTCTGGCCATCCGCCTATCCAAGTCAGCTAAGGAATCGATCCTTTAGCCCAGTAGATTTACTTGTAGGCCGTCATGTCGTACATTATTCTACCTCCCCGTCAGGCAAGTCAGCAAAAACAAAATTGAGGCCAGTTACATCAGCTAGTGCTTTATTTTCAGTCGATGATGTTTTGCATAATTTTGAACAATAATATTACATTGTTTTAAAGTGTATGGAAAAACAAAATGCGATATATAAATAAATTATCGAGAACTAATTTTGTTTTCTTTTTTAGGGAGGAAATATATATAACATTGTATATGACTGGGGCAATGAAGGTTATAACGTAAACCAGCGGCTAAGGTACGGATGTAGAACTCCATCTGATAGAGAAAAATGCAACCACAACGTGATAGTAAGTAGTTAAAATTGTTGTTTCTTCAATTTTGCAAGTCAAGTCAGGCTTATTACGGTCGACGATAACTGCTTAATGTTATTTCAAATCGCATTCAGTTTAAAAACTTTATATGACCATTGGTACTTGCTGTTACTGCATTGAGATTTTGTTAATTTCAATCCCTGTTTAATGTGATCAAATAAATTTTGTAATTCGATAATTTTACTTCATAAGTTTATATAAATGTATTAATATATTTTGTATTTTTGCAGGATTCGGTTTGTTGAATGCCATACATATCTAAATTCTTACGTCTTAAATATAAATATTCCCATTGCAAGATTTATCAGCTCAAGTTTCCTCTTTTAAAATCTATGCACATCTTACTTTTTGAACACGTTAAACAATGCACACTTGTAATAGTAAGTAAACTTCCCTTATTTCTATCTAAAATCTAGCATCTTATGTCAATTTTGGGAAAATATATCATACTTTGTCAGAAAGAAAAATATACATAGTTATACCAATTATATTTATTTAAATAAAACTTTAGAAAAAGTTGATTGTTCATTTTCATTTTAGGTTGTTACATTGACATTAGTCATTAATTTGATTTTTTTAAATCGGAATTTTTGTTCACTCTAATCAAAGAATTATATTGAATTTGCAAATCTTAAAAATCATTTCTGGTTTTGCATTTTTTTATATGACAATGGATACATGAAATATTTTGCAACGCTTTATGTGTTACATAACCGTGATTGCCAATCTAACATTTCATGATAATAAATGAATTTTGGCATTCCTATAACTGTTGGAATTTTACTTTGCAACTTTCAAGATCCACAGACTCTGTGACACATGCAAATTGTCATGTTATAACGTTATTGACTTGGTCTGAAAACAACAGCTTTTTATACTGAGGGTAACAATATAGCCAGGGGTTACACGAAACAGCTGTTGGTTAAGTGCCCAGTTTTTATGAAGCGTGTACAGTGTTTAATGGCATTTCAATCGGTACTACATTTATGTTGGTTATGCGAGTGCCATCTTCGTTCAATACGCTCATTTTCATCCTCGGACTTAGACGTCTCCTTTGTTGGTTGTTCAAGACGAAAGGCGATCATGTTATAAGCACTTGAAATAATGTTACTTAAAACAAATAAGACAAGCAGTCAACAAATCGCATGCAGTCAATACATCAAAACTGATGACACATGATATGTAGTTTTTGGGTTGTCAAAAATAAAGAACCAAAATGTATATTTTGTCTTGACTACGTTAAAGATATTATAAGGCTCTTTTATCGGCAATAAGGGGAAAGCAGACCACAGAAGCAAGAAAATGTGGTGATGAATTTTTCCCTCTTTTTATTAAATTCTGTGCATTTAGAAATAATATAGGGTTAATGCATGAATATTGGGGAATATTGTCCAGAGTAGAATTTTATATTGCACGAGCAATCTCCAACAATTGTAAGTTTGACTTGTGGCTGCGTTTTTCATATATAACGACATGGATTAACATTGAGATATTCGTCAGCCACGCAAACAGGCAAATGACTCGAGTTAAATTCAGCGAGTGGTAGTTACCTGATAAGATTTACTTTTCTGATCTTTGTAGCATTTTGTGTTGAAATCTGATTGTTGACATGTTTGAATACTATGATGTTTCACATTAAAAATCACAAAACTATCAAAGTATTTTTCAAAATGTCTACCAGCGTTGTCATTGATGTCCTTAAACTTCTGCAAATTGAATGTAGAAATACGGGATCGGATCCCGGAAATGAAACTGAGTTTCCGTTTTAAAATAAATCGTAATAAAAATGGTACGATTGATTTACACTGTAGCAGTCTTGCAGATTATTCACATGGAATTATGTTCTGTTCATGATATTGCCCCCATTTTGTTGAAGATTTAATGAACCGGAAGTCCGTATTGGGCTTGGCCGTATTGGCCCAGTAAACCTGTATTGGGCCAGTAAATACATATTGAGCCAGTAAATCCATATTGGGCCTGCTTGGCCGTATTTGTCCAGTAAACGTATCTATATTTTGTATTGCATAGACAATTTTAATCATATTTTACATAACTATTTGATAAAAAGTAATACTGTATATCGTTATAAAGGTATGGTATTATTATGAAAGACTCTCTTTGTAGTTTAAGCACACTAACTGCAGTAAAACCAAAAGTGCGTCCTTTTTGTATAATAAATATTTTGATATTATTTATTTTTATTAACAGATACGAAATGAGTTTTTACGAGAGTTTGCGTGTGCATCGAGGAATTGTTCAAATGGCATGAGACAACTGACTTGCATCTATAGATGATTGGATGATCAAGCAAATACTCCGAATAATCAAAATTAATAAATAATTACTCAGCATACACTAAGAATTGTATCAATAAGATTCAGGGATTCAGGTCTTGGCCTTAGTAAAACAGTACAAACAAATGTAATGATGTTGATTAAAATGTGAAGTGTTATTGTAATATAGTTACAAGAAAGTTTTAAACTGCTAGTTGTGTGCATCTGAGAGAGTACATGCATTTGTGTATTTATGTATATTAGTATTAAATGTAATTATGCAAGAATTGGTGTTATTTTAAAAACCAATATTGGCTATTGAGTAATATGCTTTTGTGATATGGAAAGAGTTTGAGCTTTGTGATAGAATTTGATATAGAACTTGTGAATATTTGTTAAACAATATTTAATTAGAGTTAAGAAAGTAATTTTTTTGATAAAGACACGAAAATCAAGTAAAACATTTCTTACCTCATTGGGTCAATTTTATTTTATATTTCGTTTGCTTTCATGTCAGTATACTCTTAAAAATGCAATGTGTTAATTCTAACAGCTTTCGGTTAATTACTTGAATATTACACATGTGCTTGAAATTCTTTACGATATTAACTTTTCTTATTTTCAATCACTGGCATAAACATTTGTCTATGATTACTTTTAGTATGAAGCAGCTGTTTTCGAATAGTCGTAGTAGGGATGTCACTTGTAATTTCGTCAGGTAACAACTGAGAGCAAAAATCAAATGATGCATACGGTA
This sequence comes from Modiolus philippinarum, assembly GCA_002080025.1. Classification (NCBI taxonomy): domain Eukaryota; kingdom Metazoa; phylum Mollusca; class Bivalvia; order Mytilida; family Modiolidae; genus Modiolus; species Modiolus philippinarum. The sequence continues at coordinate 102,937 of MJUU01042487.1, forward strand.
ATATATACTGGGCAAAAAAGTTAAGGACCATATTCATTTAAATTCATGTATCTTTATTGTCGTGTTTAAGCATGGGCATAACCACTGATCCGATCAGCACGAAATTTTACACAGTGTTTACACCTACTATTATGAACATTTTCTGCAATGTTTAACTTTTCAAAAATCCTCATTTTTGAGAATCAAAACATCGCATTTTTTGCAAAAGATGATGATTTTGACATTAGTATCCAGTTGTTGAGTTTTTTTTAACTGTCTTTGATTCACTAAAAATTGTATCAAATTGGCAAAGAAATAGGTGTTCACCTGAGGGTACCCATTTTGTCCCATACAGGAATTTCCACTTTAAGTTCGGTCAGTTTCAAAATTTGAAAGGGTGTGGTGCTGAGAAATACATTTTGGCTTAAGGTAGATGGGTAGTCCAAAATTTTTTCCATAGATTTTCTTTATTTTCCAGGAAAGTTTCGTTATTATATTAGCATTGAAATAGTAAAAAAAAGGGGGGTCACCGTGCTTGTTTTTAAAATAACTGATATCAAAATAATCAAATATTTCTAATGAATATATAGGGAAAAACAGGTATTTGGTTGTTTTCTTTAAAACTATTTCATAGATTTCTTTCTATTTTACTCATATGTTAGCCTTTTGAATATACTTTCAAAACATATAAAAAAATTGGGGGTCACCGACTTTGTTTTCCATATAATTTGAAAAATGTGAATTTTCATAGCGATATCTATGTAAAATATTTTTATCAGATTATTTCCCTTTTTCAAATATCCACTTCCAAAAAATTTAATTATCACTTTACCAAACATCATCGAATTAGATAAATACATGTAAAATTAAGTGAATAGATAAAATATTTGCATATTTAAATAGCAGATAATACCATAACAATGTTGTTTCAATTATCAGGACACAGAAATTGTGGAAGAAAAGGCTTCATTGCATCGTTTCCGACCAGGAAATTGATTTTTTTAGGCGGATAAATTTTTGGGTTAAAATGCAAATGTTATAATGTTTTTGCTTTCCGAGGAGGCATGAACAGATGGAAGGTTGACCCCGTAGACTTTTTTGAAGTGTCTAACCTGCCCGTCTCGAAAACATCAGACACGAGGTTCCAAGACCGGTTGGCTTTTGTATCATTTGGTCAAAGTAAACTGTATTGTAAAACTTACTACATTTGTATAATGGAAATGAAAAACCATGGTCCTTAACTTTTTTGCAGAGTATATTTTTATACTCATCAAAGCAAATTCAAGTTAACATAGACTTATGCACTTGTCCGATAAATTCACAAATCCTACTTAGATACAAATATATAGCACTGCCATCTTCTTTAGAATAAAATAAATCTGTTGGTAATATCAGCTCTTTGGTTAAACACATTCAGAACTAATACATGCTTATGATACTCAAAATTACGTAATATAACTCATATCATTGATTTCATAATTTTTGTTTTATTTATTTTGTTTTTTGTTTTGTTTTGTGTTGTTGCTTTTTTTTTTCTTGTATATATTTTTTTTTTATTTTTTCCTTTTTTGTTTTGTTTTTTTTTTGGGGGGGTTGTGTTTTTTTGTTTTGATT
>MJUU01042487.1:113698-131878 GCA_002080025.1 Modiolus philippinarum
TTTTTTTTTTTCATTCAAATGATTCATACCTTAGAAGTTATATATACTTGCTAGCATTTAACTTACAAAGACAACACTCTAAGGATTGAAAGAATATATATTTTTCTTGTGTCTGTTGGTATGAATATTTCGGTTGCACAGTATTTAATTCGTCTTTATCTCCGTTACTGTATGTACAATTACTTATATTTGCTTTGAATCCAGAATGATGTTCGTGTTGAAACTCTGGAGCATTATATTTTATTTGAGTTTAGTTCGCTTCACACACGCAAACGAATTTCCAACAACCATTAAAGATGATTTTTCTTTTGCAAACTGGATTGAGCGAGTTAAGATTCTAGAAAAGACCATAGAAAAGCAAGCTTTGCAGATCCAAAGTCTTACGAAGAAAGTTCAGAATATTTGCGATGAAAAATACCAACAAAATGAAAAGAATTTAATTCCTACAATCCTATCTGACACGAGCAAGATGAATTACTTCCCAGGTAAGACTATTCATAGCTTTAACTATATCAGTAAGACTGTTGTTAACTAAGGTACTATATTTTCATGTTGAAACAATTTAAACTGAAAAAATCTTATTTACAGTGAAAAGGGGTACCCATAAACCAGTTTAACCCTATCACTGGCTTTTGCTACTGCCGATACCAAGTCCGGCTGTCTCGAGTTCCTATAGTTGTTTACGTTTGTCTTTGTCTTTATTTTCAGTTGCTTGGTACAAATGTACATAGTGGCATTTTTCGGCCGATGTAGGTGTTTTATTTTATTTCATTTTATTTTAACACAGACATAAGTTAGTGCAATATGTTCATTATTATTATTATTATTATTTCCCAATATTTTACACATTAACTTCTCATTGAAACTCTTTTTTATTAGATTAATTCTAAAATTAAAGATAATACATTGACCAATAAACGCCTGGTTTTAATGTATCATTTTCGTTTGACATTTCAAATGTTTATAACGGATCAGACGGGTTTATGTATTGGATGATAAGAAGTCTACCTCGGAACTGACTATTCAAAATATACAAACATGTTTTACAAAATAAAAGGGGCCTTTTTATAAAGCGTTTATTAAATCATACAAAGTTATTGAAGGTATACTGTAAACCAGATGTAAAATACACATTTTTTCTTGTAGGTTCAGACAGAAGAAAACGATTATTGCTATCCCCGGAAAGTAGTGGTAATACAACTGCTTTTTATGCATATCTATCACATGGTGAACCAAAGCCAGGAATGCATCAAACCATTATTTTCGACCACGTTATCACAAACAAAGGCAATGCGTACAGTAAACACACTGGAGCATTTCTGGCACCGGAAGCTGGTGTTTACACTTTTTCGTTTTCTATTTCGATTGATTCTCATTCTCTTGCTTCGATAGAAATAGTTTTGAACAGTGGCGTTATTGGATCCACAGTTGCTGACACAAGATCGTCACAGGAGTTTAGAGTGGTGTCATCAAGCGTTGTCATCTTTATGAATCAAGGAGATGCATGTTTTGTCAGACTTAGTTCTTTGTCTAGTCCACTAGGTACAATGAAAAGCGATGTACGATCAAGATCATCATTCATGGGTTGGAGAATATGATATCAATTAATTGGATATACATTTTTCTTTGTAACACCATTACAGCAACTCGAAAAGTATAGAAACGATCATACATCTAAAGTAATTTAAAATGAAGATTTCGTAGAATTGAAATATGGTCATATCGGAGAATAAATGAATGGGAGTAAGCCTGAAGGTTTTAACCTTTTCAAAAAGTGTTGCTATGTTTTCCTGGATTTGAACTCTCCCATCAAATAGAGGTTCAAACAGTATTCGCTTCCGGTTATCACTCGTACGGTTGGCTTACAATACACAACTAAAATTAATGTAGATAAGATAACAGGAAACACCTACCATGGCCGAAAACCACAATCACATGTCACAATACACCATTGAACAACACAAGAAAAACAATAAAGTGACAAAAGACAAACAAGGACAACGATAGAGACTCGGGATAGCCGGGCTTGGTACCGGCACTAGCAAGAGCTAGTGGTAGGATTAAACCGGTTTATGGGCACCCAAAACCCCCTTTTCTCTATCCCGTTTCCCTATAGTATTATAACGTACAAATAAAACCCAATACAGGTAGACTACTAACTCCAAGACCACAATCTTGAGAAAGAAAGAATAGGACAAAAAGTAATTTAGAAAGATGGGTCAAGGAGTGCTCGCCGCTAAACTCATAATGGCAGAATCAGGGGTACTTTGCTAATTTGCATAGCGGCCATCTTGTAACTCTTGCTTGTCGGCCATGTTTAGTTGAAATGCATAGGGGAGATATTGAAATTTTGCAAAATTATCTAATAATACACTTCAGAACATATTTGTCCGCATCTAGCAAGATTCTACACATTGTTTACGTCTATTCTATACATAAATATTTATCAGTAAAAATGAAAGTTTCCGGCCAATTAAGTTTGAAATTCGAAGCGGGATCATGCCATTTTGACTGTAGAACCCATTGTAAAACTGCCGAGTAAGCTATCTTTGACAGAAAAATACACATCAAAGATAAATATGTAGCAAATTTGTCCGCATATGACTGTGAAATGTAACTCGAATAGATTCATAAACAGTTGTCCCTTTAAAACTTACTCAAGAAAATTTGCTGCAAAATTAAATTGAAAATGTGTAATTCCAAGCTTTCCGTCGACGGGAAATCCTTCTACAGGCGGGTTTTAACCACAATTTCTATGTTTAAAAATTCCCACAACAAAAACCTTTCATTACGGAAGATAACATTAATTGTACTTTTAGAAAAAAATACGGGAGTAGTATGAAAATAATCCGGAACACTGAGATGTACTTTCGAAACTGAACTTCAATAAAGGGAAGTAATTCAACAAAAAGGGGCGTGGTCACGTGATTTTACCTCATGAATAAAATACCCCCGATTCTTCCTTATGCTGCCGGTTAGCTCAAAGAGCCTAGTCTGCTGGTAAAACACTGTCGCACTATGGAATAAAAATCAAACTCAAAACTCCCCGAAGGGTTTAGTAAAGAATCATCATAGATTTCAGTAGACATCGGCAGTATCATTGAGTGGCCAGTATACCTGTTATATCTTCAGGTCATTGGATCCCAAAGCCAATTTAACGGAATCATAAAGAATATCCTAATGCCCTTCATTGAAGATCTTATGGTGGCTTTGAGTTGCTATTACTCCCCTTTGGGTCGTTGTCTCTTTGACACATTCCCCGTTTCCCTTCTTTTTCCAATCCTTAGTAATAGGCTGTTTGCGAGTCGCATCATATTTCTAAATCAAATCTTCATATCTTCTATAAAACTTCTGAAATGTGTTTATCAATTTATGAAATCTGTACCCTTGTTGTAAACCTGAATACATTTTAATTATAACAAAATTAGTGCAGTGGGACAGTAAACCACAGTAAACAATGACATTGTAATCTAAATATGAACAGTTCTATGAACTGTGTTCATGATGAACAGCACTTACCGTGTTGGGTTGATAACCGGAACTGTTTATTTTTATTTCAATGCCGAAACCGAAGGATGGACCAGATGATTTTAAAAAAAAAAAGGCTATACTGGAATTCGATTTGTATAATGACTGCTTGGCTGATTATCACATAATAATTCCATATGTAATTGTAACGTTCATCTTCATTGGTCAACGTCATGAATAGCAAACGGAAATATTTTTCGATATTTCCATTTGCCCATTAATCCGCTCCGCAAAAATATAGTGCAGCATAGAAAGACGTCTTTAACATGAATCACGCGGTTTTTAACGTACAAAATTGGAATTATAAGGATGAAACATTGATTTTTAGTAAATTATGTATGTATAAACGCCGGCAGCTCACTCACAAACTTTACATAAAGTCCTTCGGACTTTATTCAGTTTGTGAGTGAGCTGCCGGAGTTTATACATAGATAATTTCCTAAAAATGAGTGTTTAATCCTATAATAATCCTGCATGTATCAAATGGTTCTAAAGGGGGTTGAAATGAATTTGGCCCCTTTTTAGTGCTCGTGATACGGAACTGATAGAGAACATGCAACTGAATAAACATTAAAAGGATATGGATTGAATGCACATAAGACGAAGTCTCTACAAATACGTGGTGAAGCAGTGGAACAGCGCTTCAATTATTGTTCCTCATCTTGATGTCACCATGAAGCCTTCAACAATGAGCTTTGGTCATACTTATAACAAGTTCAAACAAAAACATTACCAAAATCATGTTAAACTCATACTTAACTTGTATATACAGAAGTTATTGTACTGATTTATTTACAATTTATTTAATAACTCTTAAACTGATCATATGAAATATGAGATGAGTTATTAAAACTACACAAGTTTAATACAAGTTATTTGTGGTATTGTGAGTTTCATGTAATCTATTAAGACAATTCCATGCATTAAGCAAGTTATTATTTGCAATTTATTGTCTTTGACACAAAAGTTTTTGCACGTTTGGTACGATTTATATACTTTATAATCAAACCACTACAAGTTTGATACGATTTATTGTCGTTTAGAAAATAATTTCAACTTTGCTACGAGTTATTAAACCTAAATTTATACTAAAATTCTGAGAAACAATATGCATACAATTTATAACTATTACACAAGAAAACAGGAAACATGTGCACACCAGAAGCTTTCAGTTTTCAAAAAATCTCAGAGGGAAACAGTGAGTGGATCTGCCATTTTATAGAAAAGTAGTATATAGGTGGTTCTAAATTAGAATTTGTGGAGGTGGATCAGAGGTTGATCACCGGATGTGACGTCACTTGAAGTTTCGTGAACGGAAGCGGAAGTCACGTGACTGGAACACGAAGTGTTTGGGTTGCGCATGCGCGACCGGAAAAGGCCCTATTTGAGGCCCTATTCGGCCATTTTTACCGGAAATGACGTGTTGAAAGAGTGCAAGATCCCGCAAGGGTGTTGTGGAAAGGAATTGGAGCGTGCATGCAAGACCGGAGGTGGGTGTGTCTCTAGATGTAGACCAAAACCGAGAGTGGTCCTATTTGAAGCCCTAATCGGCCATATTGACCGGACATGACGTGTTGAAACAACACATGACCTCGCAAGGATGTTGTTAAGCCTTATTATATTACACGTGCGCAACCGGAAGTGGGAATTTTCAAGTGGGTGACCGGAAGTTCTAGTAGTAGTAATAAGCAGTGTTCTGTCTGTTGCATAAGAGAAATGCATGGTACCGCTCAGAACAAATAATGAATTTATCTAATGTTGGAGACAAAAAACTGCTTATTAGTCCCCTACCGGCGATAGCCGAAGGGGACTTTAGGTTTGCACTCCGTCCGTCCGTCCGTCCGTCCGTCCGTCTGTCTGTCCGTCAGTCCCGCATCAGTTTTCCGCATTTTTTTTTCTAAACCAATGCAGGTATTAATCTAATATTTGGTATGTGAGTCTACCTCAATGAGTTACAGAACAAGCTTAAGTTTGGTTCCAGTCCACTGATTTTTGACAGAGTTATGGGCCTTTGACTTAGAAAATTTTAATAAAATATCAGTTTTCCGCACTTTTTTTCTACACAATTGCAGGTATTGATTTAATATTTGGTATGTGAGTCTACCTCAAAAGAGTTACAGAACAAAATTAAGTTTGGTTCCAGTCCACTGATTTTTGACGGAGTTGTGGGCCTTTGACTCAGAAAACTTTTTTTACTATTTTTGCTGGTGTAACAAAGTCTTGCTTTCCGGTAGGGACCTTGCAATACGATCCACACTTGTTACTACTACTATGGTTAGGATGAGGGATATATTAGAGATAGGGTGAGGGTTAGGGTTAGATTATATATAGGGTAAGGGTTAGGGTTAGATTATATATAGGGTAAGGGTTAGGGTTAGAGTTAGTGCAAGTGTAAGGGATAGATTTTAGATAGGGTTAGGGTTAGATTAAAGATGGGGTAAGTGTTAGGGTTATGGTGAGTGCAAAGGTAAGGAATGGCTTTTAGATAGAGTTAGGGTTAAGGTTAGTTTATAGATAGGGATGGGGTTATGGTTAGATTATATATATAGGGTTAGAGTTTCAGTTACTGCAAGGGTTAGTGTTAGGGTAAGATTATCGTAAAGAGTGTTAGTGTACTGCATTTTTTCTTTTCTAAGCTGGCAGTACCAGAAGCCCCACCACCCTAGCGCAGCAGCAGCAGCAGCAATATAGTGAAGCACAGCTAAAAGTATACTCGTGAGCAACTTGTGAATCGTGTGAGCAACTCGTGAGTCGTGTGAGCAACTCGTTTGTCGTGTGAGAAACTCGTGGGTCCTGTTAGCAACTCATGAACAACTCGTGAGTCGTAAATTAGACCTTTGAATAACGGAATATATATCTACGTAAAGGTCGATATTTTTTTTACAAAACGGACTGAAGGTGTACAGAATTCTGACTAATCAAATTGCAGGGATTTCAACCAATCAAATCTGTCCTTGCAAAATGAACCGACCAACCGAGTGATCGACTGCTTTTGTCAAAAACATCACGATACATGTAGCATTACAGATTGTACATTGCTAGCATGATAGTACAACAGTTCATTTGTCACCAAATTTCGCAAGATAAATCCAAACGACAAGTTAATCTTGAAGGCTGTTGTTTGTTGTTTAATGACTTCCCATAATTTTTCTGGAATATTGTGAACTGTAGTCCAAAAGGAAGCTGCACTGTATGTAGTGTTTATTCTGCCAGTAATGCTCTAACAGCTGATTCTTGGGAAATGTTTGTTGGCAACTATACCAACGATTTTGGGTGTATCTCTACATTTTTGCCAGTCTTGGTTGACGACCAGAAAAGAAGTTCCAGTGGTTGAAAGAAGAAGAGGACTACGACACTAGTAAAGCTTGTAAGTATGGTGTAGATAGAAGGTTATATCTTTATGATGAAGTATTGGACTGATGTAACCCATCATCGATCGAAGACTATGCATCCGCAAAAAGGATAAACCAATGACAGTTGTGAAAGGGAGGGAGGGGAAATGCGGCCTATAACAATACAGTTATAGCCAGTCACAAGCCTGGTGAAACGCAGAGTGAGCTTTCATGGATTCAGTAAATAATGCCTTGATTCACGTGAAATTCACAATTTAAATTTTCTAACATAGAAACAGCAGCAGCAGAAAAAGCCCTATCACACTAGCGCAGCAGCAGCAGAGGCCCAATCATCCTAGCACAACAGCAGCAGCAATTTAGTGAAATGTGCACGTGAGCACAACAAAAAACATACTCGTGAGTCATGTTACCATAGTCGTGAACATAAACATAAATTCGTAAGCAACTTAATTTAATCACGAGTTATCTCGCCTAAGGTTCGAATTAAATCAAACTAAAAAAAGTGCGGGAAAAATACTAACAAGAGTTATCCCTCTTAAAGAACGCGGACCTGATAGAAAACATCCTCAGAAATACAATGACAACTGTCAAAAACACACAAACGACCATGCCCGAGTCGTTCCGACTAGGAAAAATACCCGACTTCCGAACACCCACTGGAAAATTCTCCACTTCAGGTCGCGCATGCGTAATATAATTAGGCTTAACAACATCCTTGCGGAGTCATGTGTTGTTTCAATACGCCATTTCCGGTCTATATGGCCGATTAGGGCTTCAAATTGAACCACTTCCGGTCTAAAACTAGAGACACACCCACTTCCGGTCCTGCATGCACGCTCCAATACCTTCCCACAACACCCCTGTGGGGTCTTGCACTCTTTCAACACGTCATTTCCTGTACGAAGCCAAATAAGGCCACTTCCAGTTGCGTATGCGCACCCAAAACACTTCGTGTTCAGGTCACGTGACTTCCTGTGGCGTCACTTTTCGGTCTACGTCACCTGCGATGACGTCACTTTCAGTGATCCGACTCTGATCCAAATCCACAAAAGCTAATTTAGAACCACCTGTTTACTACTTAGAAAGTAACAAAATAAGGTACTTATGATTACAAACAAACTGCATGAAAAACATTTTAAAAAGAACATATATCATTTAACTAATATGGCATGATTAAGGTAGTAAAATGCCCCTTATGAATTCCTTAAATTGAGTATGTTTTCAGTTATGGCTTGCATGCATAGTTAGTGATGATGGGTGAGGTCATTTCACAAAACTAATATGAATTTTTTTTTTTTTTTTTTACAAATTATGTTTGACAAGCTTATCATAGAAATCGACCAATTTAAAATATACATCATCATTAATTATATTATGCCGATAGTTTCAAAGCAATTTAAAGAATATAACTAAATACTGGTATATGTTATTAGTGAGGAATTTAAAATTGACCTTTTTTTTTTTGAGCACACTAGTTATCTTATTCGAGTTATTTAAGAGTTGTGTACAAGTTATTTATGATTTATTTCATACAATTTTGAGTTGTTTACAATTTATTCCTAACAATTTATTAAGATCTATTTGCTTTTAATAGATTGTGTGCAATTTATTGGAAACAATGTTATTAGTATGAAATAAATCTCCGAAACAATTTAGGCATGAGATATTAACAGTTTTTCTGGAGTCCTTGAGCAAGTTCCTTATGGTTCATTTAAACTATTTATTTACGATCTATTATTTAGCTAGTTATTAGCTCATTTGCATACGAAATTTGCCACATCAAAATTTTAACAAACTTGTTAGATTTCTTAATAACGATCGAGTTATTGGTGTGACTTTTTTGTTTGGGCTAGCACCGGTTTGAGCGGAATAAATTACTAAGTGTCCAAAAACGCCACATCAATGTTCATTTTTGTCCATGGATGCGGGATCATCAACAAAAATTAAATTAACTGGCAATCTAATCAAAATTATATCTTCCAATTGTTTCTTTCAGTGACTGCATGGAAGATCTAACAATACCCCATTTTTCTTTCGGTTTGAATAATTCATTCGAAATCCTTGGATTTTATCATAAAGTTTAATGTCTTCCAAAACACGAAGACTGGATTCTGATTGGTTGATGTTAAAGGTCATAGAACTGAAAGTAAAATGGGATGTTGTTAGATCTACCATGCAGTGACTATAAGGAACAATTGATAGATCTAATTTTAATAAGATGTATTAACTGGCAAAGTGTTCTTACAATCGTTGTCATCCGTTGCTTTATAAAAAGACTTCAGACAAGTCTTTTTCAATAATCAAACAACCACAGCTAGAGCACTCATCGAGTCATTGCAAGTAAACATAACAGAATCATGATATGTTATTTAATTGGCACCATAAACAGATGGTCCAAATAACATTGGAAGATACAATAAAGATTAAAATACCAAAATTTGAAAGTATGAAAGTGTATCCATTGATATATTCTCTCAAAAACAAATACTCAATAACTGAAAAATGTAGAGAGCATACATTTCTCCCACAGGGGAATCTTTTTATGGACTTCACATTGCAGGAGAGACAAACCCCAGTCTTAAAAAAATAATGAAAGAATATGAAGCAAATGCACACGAGTCAAAGTCTCCACAAAAACATGGTTAAACCAAGCAATGGAACAACGCTTTTCTTCATCTCGAAGTCACCATGCGACCTTCAACAATGAGTTTAGCTCATACCTCATAGTAAGTTCAGGATGACACATAGCACTGGTTTGAGCGGAATTCATTACATAGTTTCGAATAACGCCACATTCATATTAATTTATTCATGGATGCGGGATCGTCAACAACCATGTACATATTGCACTGTACTTAATTGAACTTTATGCATATCGCACTGTACCACTTAATTGCACTTTATGCGTTATTCATTCAGTTTTAATTAATTCTGGTCTTCAGATTTTGTTTCGAATACTGATATTCTCTAAAGATATCCCTGACCACATACGAGATTATCTCGTTATCAGAGCACCACAATGTAAAGAAAACAAAACATTTAATATATCTATTCACATTTCGAGTATTAAGAGCCGAAAAAAAATGCCAATTTCAGTCAAGGTACACTAAAAAAAAAACACGACACAAGGGAAGAAAGGATTCCCCTTAATTCATTTAACTATGAAAGCATCAAATGAAATCTTCATAAGCGTAACGGATGTTGTCGACATAGTAGGACATGCTTTCCTTGTCTTTCCTTCACTAATGCTTACCCTTGCGGATCACCTGATGATACTCTCGGTTTTATGGGAGTTCGGACTGTGAGCGCCTAGGTTATGAATGTTATGTTTTTATTTCTGCACCTTTCAGCTGTCTAATGTCATTGTTTTTCTGTGTTTCGTTTTAGATATATATCTCTGGACTTTGATTTGTGTATTGCCAGTCGCTTGTTCCTTCGGTATGCTACTGTTATTTTTTTGCAAAAGACGTTAACAATTGTGTCTTGATATTTTTTTGTAAATGTTCCCACTTGTTAATATCTTCTTTCTATTTTCTGAATAAAATTTACACTCCAAACCGGAATGTTGCATCCCTTTTGTCGTAAAACCATAATCAAAGGTCATAGTTTATTTACGTCATAATGTTGGTTTAAAATACACACAAAACGATATGATCTTAAGACTTTACATCTGAACAATGCATACGTAAATTCTACCCGGTATCTTTTTTAAGTCATACTAGAGAAAACGGACGTTTTTTTGTCGAAAATCTACTGGGTAGTAGAAGAAAGCGAAGTTGTTTTTGATGGAATCCCATACATTCAGTTTCTGTCAGATGTGAAGTGTTTAAAAATGATAGGTATTTTATATTGATTTATTCAACAGAATAATACAAGGAATTTGTGAAGCCATGCTCAATAGTAATTTACCTACATTCTCAACTTCCAGCATCTTATAACCTGACTAAACAAACAAAGTAAACAAAATTTAGGCCCCAAGAAGTCTTAAAATGCATCCCAAAATATGGCAGGGCTTAAGCTTCTGGCAAAATTTCAAGTTTGTATCTTTACTGCTTGACGATAGTTGTGATGGACATGTTGAATAATGAAAAATCGACCAAGTCAGTAAACAGTAAGTAGTATCCTGACAGGTCTGAAATGCATCCCATACTATGGCATAACTATATAACGCTTCTGATAAATTTTCAAGATTTTTTCATAATTCATTGCATAGAAAAAGGTTGACGAAAGTTGTAAACGACGGAATGACGGACACGGACAAAACAGTATGCCACCTCCTCCTTCGAGGCGGAAGTATAATAATAGAATGTATATATTTGAGAAATTTGTTACTTCTTTAAGCTTAAATTTTTTTAATTATTTTTTTAATATACAAAACTTACTTAACAAAGATAAACGTGAAAAATACTGACTACATAATATTACTTTATCACAGTATAAGAATCAGTTTTCTTTCAATGTACAACTCTTTCTGTCAACTTAACTTGAGTTTATTATCGAATAACTAAATACCGAAGTTACTGTAAATTTAATTTCTCCATATGCGCATTTCGACAACTTATGTCTCTTCAGTGCAGATAAAATCTAAACGCTTGGAAGACCATACTCTCAAAGATATGTAAAAACTGATAGAGAACAAAAAAAAACCAATTTGATCTAAATATTAGGCCAAAAACTGACAAAAAATAAACCAACAACGAACTAACCCCAGTACTATCTGGTGCCAACCTGCTGGAACTGAAGCACCTGATGATACCTCCGTATTTTTTTTCATGTTAAATTTAACACGATGTAGCAGTTTTTTTAATCTAATTGGGGTAGGCAATTTGTTCTTATTGCAGATATAATATCCGTGTAATCTCTAGGAATGTGTGTTTTTATTACAAAACAGTATAGTGTCTGTCTACCTTTCATCCTGTCTCGAACTCAAGAGAAGAAATAATCTTGTATTGATTTCGTTGTTTCAGTGTTTTCCTGCAATTTTCAATGTTATACAGCTTAAACAGATTTACATGAAAAAATATCAATTCTTGCTAGAAGACATCAATGTATTTCATCAGTTTAAACCTAAATTTTGTTATCCCCTCACTTTATTACAAAGATCCCTTTTGCTATTTTTATTCTTTCCCAAAATGCCTAAATCTTAGTTCATAAAATGAACTGAAATAACATATTACACCCTAAGTGGGACTTAAAGCAGTCGATTGTTGGTTGGTATATTGTCTTGAGCCTTATGGACGGTTTAGGCACTTTTCCACAAGGGGTATGACCACATAACTTGGTCTATATCGCATGTTAAATTTGTGTTACATTTGGAAATGTTAAAATCTGTAAAAGTTATTTGGGTAAGTGTTTGCTTTTGATTGCATGTGAAATTTGAAAATTTCAAATCAGTTAAAGTTGTTATGTAATTTGGTCTTTGCTCTCTTTGTTTGTTTGTTTGGTTGGTTGGTTTTTTTTTTAATTTTTATGTTATTTTATTTTATTTTTTATTTTATTGTAATTTTGTTGTTGTTGTTGTTGCAATAACAATCGTGCTTCTATCCTACCGCTGGCTTTTGGCCAGTGCTGGTACCAAGTCTGGTTGTCCAAAGTTTCTATTTTTTTTGTTTTTTGTTTTGTTTTGTTTTTTTTTTTTTTGTTGTGCAGTTTCTTGGTATACTGCACCATGTGACTATGTTTTTCGGCCATTGTAGGTGCTTCCTGTTGTCCTTTTACTACATTTTGTCTATGAGTGATGCTTTGCTGCCAAAACGTTAAACATTAAATAAAATTTTGATTAATGTTGGGTAGTATAATAGCTTAATCGACTTAGTAGGATAGAAAGCTCAGCCCGGACTTTTCATTTAACATCGGAAAAAGTCCTATAGGAGTACCATTGTTTATTGTAAATAATAAGAAAATATCGAGGTTACTGTGAATTTAGGTTCTGCATATGCGTATTTCGACAACTTATGTCTCATCAGTGCAGATAAAAACAAAATATTTGGAAGTCCATAAATCGAAATATGTGTAAAAGCTGCTTGAGAACAAATTACCAATAGGATCTAAATAGGAAAGCCAAAATAAGCTAAGGACAAAGCTATGCAAGAGAGAGATACTCCTTAGGTTTTAACAAAATTTTCTTAAATTTCGATATTGTAAATTTTCAAATAAATCGGTTTTCGGGCCAGCACAGAAGTACTTGCTACTGGGTTGGTGAATGCCCTTGGGGACTAACATTTTACGAAATGATATGGAGTAAATGAACATGAGACCATATCACATATGTCAACTCCAACTGCAATAATTTTAATGAGCTGTATGGCCATTTCGGAAATTTATTCCTCATCAGCAGCACTAGAATCAAAACAAAGGAAATCAATTATTTCAAAAAATGTTAAAATGAAAAAACCAAACGAAATCCGAATAATCAGTAATATCAAATATAGCTAAGGACAAAACTACGATGGTGGGAGTTAATCCTTCGGTTTTAGAATTAACATAAATTTAGATAACAGAAATTGAACAATGTGTACACATGAGATATTATCTCATGTACAAGTACACCATATCTAAGAAAAATAAAGAGCATACATCTCTACCACGGGGAATTGCTTTAGCAACTCCACACTGCAAAAAAAGACAAACTCCTGTATTAAATATTTTACGAAATGATATGGAGTAAATGAACATGAGACCATAACATATATGTCACCAGCAGTGGCATCGACCCAGTGGTAACAAATAACAAAATACCGAGGTTACTGTGAATTTAGGTTCTGCATATGCGCATTTCGACAACTTATGTCTCATCAGTGCAGAAATAAAACAAAATATTTGGAAATCCATAAATCGAAATATGTGTAAAAGCTGATAGAGAACAAATTACCAATAGGATCTAAATAGGAAAGCCAAAATAAGCTAAGGACATGCAGAGCTATGTAAATGTCGAATAAAAAGAAAAAAAAGACTATAAATCAAAGTTTACAAATAAACCGATATTTATCAATTATGGACTTTTTACGAGGTCAATATGTTATATATGGACCTGTTAGGTTTATATTGACCGAGGACGTAGTCCGAGGTCAATATATCCCTAACAGGTCCATATATAACATATTGACAGAGTAAAAGTCCATTATTNTCGAAATATGTGTAAAAGCTGATAGAGAACAAATTACCAATAGGATCTAAATAGGAAAGCCAAAATAAGCTAAGGACATGCAGAGCTATGTAAATGTCGAATTAAAAGAAAAAAAAGACTATAAATCAAAGTTTACAAATAAACCGATATAAAACAATATTCAACATACAACCATACAAAAACAACTTAGCAAGGAGGATAGTGTACCATAATATCAAAAAAATTTAATCGCGATGAACGATTCCACGAATTAAAAACATTTTTATTAGAGAGAGTACAATGTATATCCATTTCATGTTATCAGTTTTTTAGTCTTTTTTTTTTGTCAGGTAATAATGGATGACAATATCATAATTGTAAGAAATAAAACAGGAAACACCTACAATGGCTGAAAATTATAATTACATGCCACAATCTGCTAGGGAATTACACAGGAAAAACACAAATTAGACAAAAGACAAAGGTAAACAACGATAGGAACTCGGGGCAGCCGGACTTGGTACCGTCACTAGCAAAAGCCAGCGGTAGGGTTAAACCTGTTTATGGGTACCCAAACCTCCCCCTATCACTTTGCCGGTTAATTTTGATTGTTGATGATCCCACATCCACGGGGAAAATTTACATTGATGTAGTGTTGTTTGACATATAGCAAGGAATTCCACTCAAACCAGTGCAAAGGGCCGTCTAGAACTTTCTCTCAGATGTGAGTACAGCTCATTGTCGAAGGTCTCATGTTACTTCAAGATGAAGAATAACAAACAAATACGTTGTTCCTTACTTGGTTCTACCATGTGTTTGTAGAGACTTTGTCTCATACATTTACGCTATATCTTTGTATTGTGTATAAGGAATGGAAAAATTAAAAAAAAACAACACCAAGACTTGAGTTGAAAGAGGAACATGGAAAAAGTGATTCAACAGATATCCATTTTCTCTATAACGATGCATTTTGCTTGTAAGAATTAAATCAGCATTTCATTAATTCAATCCGGATCAGATTCATTGTCGGATTCAAATCAAAGTACAAAGTACTGTTATTCAGTTTTCCCTGTTTAGTCGAAAAAAGAATGTTATACTCTTTTGTCAGCTAAATAAAAGGTATCTAAAAGAAATACAAAATATTCAAAGAAAACACACACACACACACACACACACACAGAGAAAAGGGGGGGGGGGGCAATTTTGATGACAAACAGTGCATATACAATACGTATTGAATTGAATTATTTTGATTTGTCATCACGCCTGATTGGAGAGCCTGTAAAACTGCAAACTATTTTTCACCAAAATCCGTACAATATATTCAAATGACGTTCTTGATAACCGTCTGGTCTGGTTAACTGGCGATTCTCAACTCAAATATGCTTACAAAATGACACGTGAAACAACGTCAGTTCATACGCGTTAAACACAATTTTTAACCATTTTCTAATATATTTTGGTTTCAAATTTGAAAGTTACACGGATAACGAGGCCAGGAAGATTTGAAAATCGAGTTTTTTTTGTTTTTTTTTTTGTTTTGTTTTTTTTTTTTTTTTGTTCATTAGATCAACAAATAACCCCTTCATATATGCATTAGAAACATCAGTAGTCATACGATTTTCAAGCATTTTGAAATTACATAACAATAACATAACAATGTTGCGTAAATCTCTCCCTCTTCCAAACGGTATAGTTTCTTTAAGGGGGTAGACCTGGGGTAGGAGGAGATAACTCTGTTTTTCACTTTTTCATTACTTACGCAAACAAATAGAATCATTACAATAGGTATTATCAAAATTTTAAAATTGTAAAAATTTTTCCATACAGCAAACAAATATTAAATTTGTCATGAAAACAAATACCTAACATCCAGTTATTTATAATGAGTGCATTTTACTCTACAGTTTTGCAATGCTGGTCAAAAATAATGAAAATATATAAAAGTCAGATTTATTCCAAGGGAGGTAATTTAAAGCAAAGATTCAGCAATTTTATTGATTTTTACCAACTTTATTCTAAATTAATAAAAAATGGGACGATAGAATTTTCTAAAATTTTAATATATCTTACATATACTAGTTTTCTTTCTATTCTCAATTTTTGGTGAAAATTAAACGACAGAATTTTTTACAAGAAATGTTTAATAGTAATCAAAAAAGAGTGAAAATTTCAGCCTTTACTACTCAGAACACCCATGTATTTCAGTTCAAACTAGTTAGATTTCCTATTATTATTCATGCTTACTTTCACACATGTCTAACTTACAGAATTTTGCATTTGAAATAATCTTAAATCGAATACAAATTTAATTAGAGCCAATTTTATACACCACAATCAAGTGCTGAACGGACCAAATAACATTAGGAATCAGGGTATCTTTGATGACCACTAGACATAAAACGGGACGGTAAAAATTATTGAAAATTGCTGAAAGTCGACATGAGTACTTTCAATACTTAAAATATTTAAAAAAATTAAACGATCGGAAAATTTTAGGCCTACCCAGGTCTACCCCCTTAATAGAGTGAAGTGGATAGAATTAGTTTCATGACAACAAGGACTTATAATGAGAAGGATAAGCATCTCTTGTTAAACTTGGAAAATATCGCGGGATGTGTGATTTTGTCAGTTTTGGGACACTATCTTTAAAGCATTAAAACAACATAAATATGATAATGATGGTCACAAAAATTGTTCTAGCAGTGCAGTAGATGTCAAATTTTAAGAAAATATCAATTTTGTGAAATTCTGTGAATTATTTTTAAAGCCTTTAACTGCATATCGCAGTGCAATTTTACCCGATGTAAACCGGAAGTGACAAAAAAATCGCTGAAAATGTCTTGATTACAAATTATACGTCCTTGATGACAAGTAGGGTAAGAATATTTATTTTTACTGATATCAAGGTTAAATAATTTATTTACAAAAAGCTCCAGCCCTGCCTGAAAATCAAATGACCGTTCCCAAAAATACCTGGACACTGTTTCACAGGACACATTTTAGGATTACATAAATTCTGTGTATTTCGATTAATGAAACGAACGTTGTACAGGTGATGTTGTCGTGATATGTTACATAACCAAGTTTTGTGTTATATACGTGCATCCCTCCTGTTTACATCATTGATCCTTCCGCAGAAATATATTCTTGTGTTCTTTTCATTACCGTTTTGCAGGATGATCATATAAATACATTGTCCTCATAAATACATGTACAATGTCACATTAGGAAAGATATCGTCAAGTAAATGAACAATTTTTATGAAAAATCATGTGAAGACATATTCGTACCCGAGATAATTTCAATTTCGACAGCTTTATGACGTTTTCCTGACGGAAAACCTCATAAAAAGCGGTAGGTTGCTATGGCAAGCGAAATTAACCAAAATGCAGAGAAACCTGGTTTTGGTTAGCGAAACCGGGTTTCGCTGCCTGTAAAGCTAGGTTTCCTGACAGGAAACCCAGGGTTTCCTGGACTTAACTCGACTTTAGTACTGCAAATGTGAGTTTCCTCTTAGAAATACATACAATGCTCAGCATCCAATGGGTTTCTGAAGCTAAACCCAAGTTTCCTCAAGCAAATGTAGGTTTTCCTCACCGAAACCGGGTTTCGCTCAACAGAAACCTGGTTTTGCTCTGGAAACCTAGGGTTTCCTCAACTAAACTTTACTTTGGTGTTGCAAATGGTAGTTTTACTTTATAATTACATAGAAGGCTGAGGATATAATGAATTTCTAAAGCTAAACCCAAGTTTCCTCCTGCAAATGTGGGTTTTAGACGACGATATAATTTTCCCACAGGAAATACATTATAGGCAGATAACTGAATTTGATTGGTCCATTATCCTTACTGAATTAGTAAGCTTTATTTTCATTGGTTGGAATAATTTTTCTTCTCAACTTTCATTTAAGATCAAGGACTTATTTATAAAATTAATCCCGTAAGTTTTATTATTACATTGGCTAGTGATGAATAAAGTTTTCCGTTTTTTATTTCACATCTTGTCGTGTTGGGGGTCGCTGTATATTTGCCGTATTTCTTGCAAACCGAAAAAGGTATATATACCGTATTGTGCACCCGGGGATCGTGCAAGCCAAATTCTTTGATGTGATGAAGTAAAATTTTCCAAAAATTGATTAGCCATGTTGGTCATTTTTAAAGCTTGAATTTAAAGTGTTGACCAAAAATCTCA